>JAGMUV010000053.1:0-203885 GCA_020744425.1 Dactylonectria macrodidyma | reverse complement strand
GAAGTTCCTCTATACCAGACCTCCGCTCTATATAGTAGGCTTGGTAGTACATAAGCCAGAGCTGCCTTTTAAAAGAGTCTGTTAAAAGGCTTTATTAGGTATTAGCTAGGCTTTATAAATAGCTATTAACTATTCTTCGACCCCCGCCCACCGCCGACCAAGTTGTGTCTTTAAGTCCCGACCCTAAGCCCCAGCCCAAACCCTATGCTATAGAAGCATTGCATTATTACCTCTTTCCCTTTCATATTCTTGTTAAACAACTCCCCTCTTACCTTGCCCCCCCCCCGCCCCCCCCCCCCCCCGGCCCTCTCTCGGTCTCCACTTACCCTATACTGTCTATACCAAGCTATATGTCGAGCTCTTATATGCATATCCTTACTATTAGCTGACCATCAAAAGCCACTTAAAAATTTAGTTCAATATTACTATTAATATATTCTCTCCTTTTTTTATTTATTCTTCTTACTACTGGGCAGTGCTCTTATATTATCTATAATATTCTACTCAAGTTCGGCTAGTAAATGCGCTGCTATACAGTTTGCCTGTATACACTTGCTCCCTCCTAATGATGCACTCTTCCCCAGCCATAGCATATACTCCTGACAAGTCTTGAATGTTTGGTCGAAGTGCTTCAAGAACCACTTGGTCCGGCCGGGACGACTGAAAGCCCCAAAGCAGAGCGGTATGACCATGTCCGGGTACCGACAGGCGCTATCCCCTTCATATTCTGGGTCCGCCGCCCGGCAGATCTCCTGTGGCTGATAGCACTTCCAACAGACAGCATACCGGTCCATCCACTCCTTGCCCTGGCTTTGGCAGTCCAGAAGTGCCTTCTGTTTCGCCCGAATCCAATTATGGCGTCGCGCACACGCTGTAGCCGCATGTTCAAACGGTTTCCCCTCCACACGACAATAAAGGCAACAGCCCATCATTGTCTCAAGATCCCTCTCGTACCGGCTTAGTACCTCGTCACAAACCCTGGCCTGGTGGAGGACTTCGCCGGGCCCGGTGTATTCCATCTCATAACCCATAGGGACCTCTTCGCCCTCGCTTGCCCCTTTCGCCTCAGGTCGCGGCAGATGGAACTCAAGATCGGGAGGCCGGCGTTCGGTGTGACGATCGGGACAGACGCCGCAAAGCTCGTCACCCTCCATACACCACCTCCAGTCTGGCCGCAGGTCAAGGAATTGGCTCATGATGCCGCGCGAACAGTGCTGCTGCGTTAAGTACAGCTGTACGGCCTCCTCGTCTGCCCCCAGCCGTCGGTCTAGCTGCGGTTGCCAGGCCGCACTAAGTAAGACAATAGATTCGGCTACTTTTCCATCCCGACCAGCCCTGCCAGACTCCTGCGAGAAGTCTGTCATCAGGCCCGGGGCACCAACGTGGATAACCCATCGGACATGCGGGTAGTCGAAGCCGGGGCCCAGCGCGGAGGTAGCCACAATGGCGGGCGGATCCGTAGCCCCGAGCCACTGCCTGATAATGGCCGCCTTCTCCTCCTCCGTACCGGATTCGCCCGTGTATGATGGGCACCCCAGCATGTCAGAAAGCTCTGCCACGAGCTCTTTCGTCTGACAGTACAATATGATCTTATCTCGTTCACTCTCAAAGAGGTCCTCCCGGGTCCAGCACGCTCGGACGAGACGGGCTGCCTTCTGGCATAAAGTGCCTAAGCCTCGCTCGCGCCGTACAATATACCGGAGATTCGGCCGATTTGTTGATTCCCTAACTACATGCGGCCGGACCAGTTTGTTATGCTCGATAAAAAGCTCTTGGTAGTCTGGCGGCAGTGTTGCTGTCATCCAGACCGTCTGGGTTTGAACTTTGCGTACATACCAGGCTAGCTGCGACATGCATCGCCGATACTCGCTCGCCGTGATGGTCAGATGGCACTCGTCGATGACGATCCGATCTAGCCGCTGCCGGTCCACAAGTCGGTTGGCATACTCCAGGAAGCTTTCCGTGCAGGCGGCCTCGGCTGACATGATGACAAGCGGCGCCGACTTGGACGACCCTGGTGACCACACGTGGTGTTTCAACTCCACCTTACTGAGGCGAACGAGCATGTTACCGCGGAGGGCCACTGTAGGTAATATCAATATGGTCGTCGCAGTGCCCTCAAGCGCAGCACCAACCATCACTATGAGCGTCTTGCCGGACCCGGTTGCAAGGACCACGATGACCTGCTCGGCCGGTCGCGGACCTAATGTCGCCAGCATGCCATCCCGCTGACCTGGGCGACGTAACTGCAGCTCCGGGTCGTTATATAGCCTGCGAGCCACTGCCAGCAGGCCGTCCTCCTTCTGGGTGGGCCTTGTGCGATACCGCGTCTTCTTGCAAGCATTGAGCAACCCCTGCGCCTGCATTTCCGATACCGTCCGTGGCCGCTTCCCCTGGAGAAGTTGATCGACCCGGAACAGGGAGCGCCAGCTCTGCGATGCCCGGTAGGCGCGATGGAGCAGCGTGCTCATTGTCAGCGTCGTGCTGCCAGCATAGGCATGGTTGAACGTGCGGTAGCTGTGGTTGCTCATTCCGGCTAGGTCCGCGAGGGCCGCCTCATCCTCGACTTCCTCAGCTGCCGCGATCTCCTCCAGGTCGAAGTTAGCTCGCTCCTTGGCGCTGAACTTCTCCTTTGTGATGGAAGCAGCAGCCTGGCGCCACCACGCCACCTGGAACTGGGACACCTCGGCGCGCGCGCAGGC
Organism: Dactylonectria macrodidyma; assembly: GCA_020744425.1. NCBI lineage: Eukaryota > Fungi > Ascomycota > Sordariomycetes > Hypocreales > Nectriaceae > Dactylonectria > Dactylonectria macrodidyma. The sequence goes on along the minus strand of JAGMUV010000053.1, from coordinate 201,183 downwards.
CTTGCGAAGGCAGGACGAGACCGTAGTGTCCCTCCAGACCTCCCCGTCCAGGCTCGACCACAGGTACGGCGACAGCAGGGCGCCGGGCTTGCTCTGACGAAGGAAGACCTGGCGCAGCGGCGGCACCAGAGCCAGATACGTCAAGAGCAGATCTCCGATCGCGCAGGGCAAAAAGCGGATGTTCTCTGTCTCGGCACCAACCTGTTCCTGGCTCTTGTGATACCGCACATATAGCATGACCATCTTCTCCCATATCAATATGCATCGACGACGACCTGTGTTGGTGTAGGTAACGGAAAGCAGCTCCGGCGCCCGTAACGGAGGAGCCGGCGGAACATGGATGAGCGTCACCATCCGCTTCAAGAACTCTTGCACGTGCGCCTCGTAGATGGCTATTGCCTTGGGGCAGAGGGTCACGTCGGATAATAGTAGAGGGGTACCAGATGTAATCCGGTTATATTGATAGCTAAGAAACTACCCATACTCCTTCTAGAACAATGAAACTCATTTTATAGGGCTGCCTAGCTACCTCTTACTTCCCTGGGATACCCTCGAATACATTTATGTACCATCACTCAACTCTCTCTAGCCGGCGGTTAAACTCTTTCAGGAGATAGTCATACGCTTTTGGCCAATCCTTTTCTTTTTCTCTATGCTGTTTGATGAGTTCACGCATTCGGGTCTCGATACGGCGGACCACTTGTGCTTGCTGTTGTCGCTTCACCCCAAGGCTTTCCTCATCTGAGGTAGCCTCGCCATCATCAATGCATTCTGAATCTGAATCTGAATCACCATTTGATCGAGTATCCATGCGCTTTCGACGACTCCGGCGTAGATTGCGTCGGTGGTGCTGGAGAAGCTCATACTTCTCCAGCTCTTGCCTGAGAAAGATTGAACACTCACCAGGCGAGTCGCTTTCCTCAAACGTCTTGGAAACATATGCTCTCCGTCTTGGGCACCACTTATCAGTAACCCTAATGTAATTGGATGATGAAATGTTGAATTCTATCACGATCGATGTTGTAGATGCTGCAGGGGCCTGAAATGATTCCGCCGACATCTGCTCTCGAAGGTCAACGAGCTTAGCATACAGCTCATCCTCCGGCATGCGAAGCAAGTTTTGCTCCGCTTGAACAACATATGGCATATGACTATTAGTGAAATACCCTGGCGCTAGCGTCCATCCATTGCTCGGATGATGCTTGATGTTAGAGGCTGGCAGGGGCTGAGTAAGAGACCCAAGCTTTTCCAGTCGTGCGTAGTAACAGTTGAGACCAGAGTGAAAGCTGGGCCACCAGACAAATTCCTTTGTTTCTTTGTCCTTACGCATGAATCCCTGACTCTGTGGGTAAGGGATCATCCAATGACTTTTGAGGAATGAATTCTTCAGCTCTTGCCGCCACTTGCGAGCGCCGTCTTTACCTCGTGCGGTAGTGACAGCGCGGAAGCTCTGCTGGTACAGCATACGATATGGCTTATCATTCCACCCTTTTCGTTCGAACTGCCCATCTTTCCATTCCCAGAGCCAAGCAAACAGTACATCAATGTTCTTTACCGCCAACCGATGCCCATATGCGAGCTGAGGCGGACCATGCCGCTCAATCAAGACTTTATCCACGCTGTCATAGCAGAGAGGAACCTCTCCTGATAGCGCAGCCTCCATGTGCTCTGGACGTAGAACTGATTTGATGTGGGTGAACACATCTTTTCGAAAAGCACATAAACAGAGCTGTCGAAGGTACTTCTCTAAGAGTTCTAGGCAACTAGGTACTGCGCTGAAATCTTGCATCCATTGCCGAGCCTTGTCAACGCGAATGAAATCAACGCGAACGTCACGAACTTGACGGTATCGGGCGTGGTAAGCTGTCTGCATTGATGGGTTGTTGAACATCATGTAGGCCGCATGAGGTTGCCTGAAAGTAAGCGTATTCCAGTCGATCTTGTCCAGAAACCAAGCATAGCCATACGTCTCCAGAGTGCGCTTAAACCCGAGTCCTTCGTAACGACGAAGACCGTTCGGCTGGTGCGGATCGGGTTGCTGCCGTACGTCTTGCCAGCAACCGCCGACTTTCTGTATCAGCCCACCCGAATACGAGAATTGGAGGCAACGAAGAAACATGAGCATGATTCTTGTGTGTTCCCAAGTAACAAAGTGCGGGTCCTGAAAGCTGTATACCATCTCGAACCCCACACAGAACTTGTTGATGTTCCACCGCGTCCATCGAAGCAAATTATCGGTCGTGAAGCTGTAGTATGGGGAACTATCACCGGTAGGTACGACAAGGCGCTTATTTTGGAGCTCTTGGGAGCGAATCCGGCTATCAATAGCGTAGAATAACTCCTTGGAAACACGATGCTCTTCTCTGATGCCGAAAGATTTCTGCATGGATCCTAATAAGGCATAATGGCATCGGAGTTTGGTGTATAGATATGCCTTGATCAATGCGGCTGGTTGGTGACTGAGACCACCTCCAACGAGTTCCCATGTCTTTCTTAACTTCTTATCGAGGGCAAGCGTCTCGATGGCCGTGTTCGTAAATGGATATACATTCCCCGCTGCAAAGATTTCCTTGACACTGGGGTAGAATTGAGAGTAGAGAAGACCAGCTGCGCGACGTGAAGAGCGCTTTCCAGTCTCAATGGTCAAGCTTCCAGTATCTCGAAGCATACTGAAGGGATAAAAGACCTGCTTCTGCTTCGCTTCATCAGTCGACCCGTCCAGGGCCTGGAAGGCATATGACTCTAAGCAACATCGCCTGTATAGTAGCGTTTCAGCTCGTCTATCGGTTGGACCATCGATAGCCTCAGCCGCAAGTTGGCTCCAAGGCATAACTTTAGATGCCTGCTGAGGGCAAGTTTCTTTCCCAATATCAAAGTAGAGATCTGCCGTGATGTGGCTCTCGTCAATAGCATTGGCCCAATACTCTTGAAAGCGTGATACCATTTTCTCCCAAGTGATGTCTTTTGTAAGGACCTTGAGGTTCTTTGCTTGAAGGAGGATTGTAACGTCCTGAAACTGTTGGAATCCTGGTTCTTGAACACTGGCGAGGATATTGGCCCAAACATCCGCCAGTGCCTCTGGCGGTAGATAGTACACCAGTTGTTGTTCTCGTGCTACTGGGTGCACACGTTGGGCGAGTCTCTCCACTCCACGAGCGGTAGAATTATAACGACTGTGGTCATAGCTCGATGGATAATGCTGGACGTGGGCACTGCTGTAGCATTGGTATATTGCTGGGAGGAGAATGCCGTCCATCCATAACCGAAAGTCTTCGTCTCGGAGCCGGCTGCACTTCTGCTCCTCTCGATATAGATTGGGAAACAGGAAGTACAAAGATATATCCTCAAATCCAACGACACGACCGAAGGTATAATGGGGAGTCTGGTGGACAGGTCGGTGCACTTGATGTTGTCTTCCAGTTGCATCGAAATAAGTGACCGGCCTTGAACGGAGGTGAAGATCAGACTGAAGATCAGATACAGTCATCCGGGTAGGAGACCATCGAATGCCCTGCTTGGCAACCGCAAGGCAACTCGGGAATGCTGTGATGCTATCCACATCAAAGGAAACCCCGGCATCATCCGTAACCCGATCGTCTTCGCTTAAGCAAATGCGAGGTATCTCGTCTCTGGAGTCGATACCACAGAACATCTCTCTTCGGGTTGCAGCATCCAGCTTTCCAGCTAGGTCATCTTTTTGGTGTGCTATAGTCGCAGAGCCAAGGATGTCAGGGCCTAGCTCGGGTGCAAATTCCAGATACATTGCGAGACTGATATGTTCATTCGGGTCTTCTGTTCGGTCACACTCTGCTGCTTGGTGGCAGTCATTGCAGCATCCTCGAAATTTGGTGAGTTGTTCTGTTAACTGCTGTGCAAGGCATCTGACTGGATCTTGCTCATGGTCCTCCACCTCGGGCGAGGTTTCCGAGATCGTGTCAAAGGTAATGTTCGGATCAGGGCTCTCATGATTCGGAATCGATACTGAATCCACTGCGCCTGAGAACATTCCAACATCTGATATAGCTTGCTCTTCTATGTCTTCTGGAGGCGGAGGACTGGCGGGGGGGAGGAATTCCGAGATATCTATGCAGTTGAGTCCTGGTGCGCCAGTGGGATTGGCCAAAAAATGAGGATCGATTATTGCATTCGTCCACCCAGCACCTCCCCCTGACTCTTGGTGAAATACTGGGTTGTAGAAGTTGGCATGCGCCGTATTGCGTTCCGCAGAGGCCACTGCCTGCCGCCTCGCCCGCTTCTGCTCTGCATCCACCTTAGCCTTTTCTTTAGATGTGGTATATTTTGGAGGCCGACCACGCTTCCGCTTTTCAGGGACGATAGTGGAATGGAGAGTTTCCATGGTATGATGGTCAGGTAGTCAAGAAAGGGAAATTGAAGGGAGTATATTGGGCTTCCTCAACCTCAACTACATGTTCAGCGAGGTTATGGAAAGTCAGGAGGTCGCCCCTCTCAACGCGAAAACACGAAACCCGTCGCGATCCCGAAATGAAACTCGCATTATGTAAGACGCGTTAGATAAACTATCAATTTGGTGCACAACCCCGGAATCCAACGGCCCAGGGACATCTTGCGATAATAAGCTTCAAAAGCAATATAAAGCTGAATAAGGTCTAGAGCCATTTTTGCGCTGGTACTATTCCTAAAAGAGTTTAGATCTGACCGCGAAAATCGAATGCGGTTTAGTTTTGACCGCTAAATTCTGATTGGTTGTAAGACACAGAGTCGACGACGAGGTCAACAACTTACAATACAAATACAGCGATAACAATAAAAGGAAAGCGGTTAATGAGTTAATAAGATGGGTTATAAGGCTCTGGTATGTGATTTGAGTTTGTTTAAAATAATTTTTATTTATTTTTGGTTCTCACGGACTGTCGGGACTTTTCCGTTTGCGATCTATATCAGCTGGCGCAGCTTCACTGTACTTAGTCCATGCCTCTGTGTAAATGCCATGAATCGCCTGGGCCGTGGGGATACGGCCAGCCTCGGCCACGGATTCCACCTGGGCTTGCTACAGCCGAACAAGAATTAGTAGGTTTTGGCGCCCAACCTTGCCTCATACTCGGTCCCAGTATGACTCAATCTTGGCAAGGAAGTGCTGATAGTAAGCTCGGGCGGTCTCCTCAACGGCAAGTGCGACAGCCCGGTCAGCTAGCTTCTCTGCACCCTCATTGTGCCCTTGATCGTACGCTTCTCGAGCATCGCGGACTAACTGTTGAAATAGAAGCTCGACGGTGACCTGGGTGGTTGTAAGAGCTTGAACATTGGGCTGGTGAGCCAGCTTCGCCTGGAGCGGGCTCCGAGATATGTAGAGATTGACTAGTATCTCGAGCGAGATATGACCCTGCCGCCAATCGATGTGGCTATGAGGGATCCAGAGCATGCCAGATGCGTTAATAGGGGCGCCCAGACCGAGACCCCGCCGCTCCTTATAAGAGCCCCCGCCACGACCACGATTCTGCACCGTCCAGACCGACCTCCAAATCCAATTGTCGAAATTCTGCTCCTCCTCCTCATCGTCAAGTGCATAGATAAGGAGGCGGCAGAAAAGCTGAGCAGTATAGAACGCAAGGATCTGCCGGACAGGGTCGGATGAAGACGATGGCCGCTCGCCTTCTTTCCTTGTTACCTCCTGGAAAATGTGGTCTAGTGGGAGGATCAAGCGAGCAGCTTGTGTAGACACAAAGGAGGTTATCACTTTGGTCGGAACAACCTAAAAGGGGTGGTGTATCTCACCGGCTCCGGCATCGAGAGGAACGTCCCAGGACATTGGCCCAGTGTAGGGACTCCTGTCAGGCTCCAATGCGCCGTCAGCCCACATGGCAAGGATAACATCGAGCCGAAATGTGACCTCTTTCCGGACTCTAAAGTTTGGGTGCTTGCGCAGAGATGAGATGGCCCTCAGATGCCGCTTGTTAGCATCCCAAGCATGCAAAAGATGGGAGCGGTTGAGCTGGGGCACAAAGGCGCGTTGGCGATTTTGATCCATACCCGCCAGGTCTTTCAACATGCCTTCGTCAAAGGCAAGGAGAGGGAGGTGGCCCGAGCTAAAGAGCTGGTAGTTGCTAAACATGACCCCGAAGAGGTCTTTGCTACAGTTGTATGCCTTGGCACGGATGATGCCGGGTGATCTGGCATCCGGGTGGCCTGGGTTTGATGCCCGGCTTGGCCTCGCTTTAGCATAGTAAGTCCCTGCATCGCGGAGGAGGAAAGAACGGTAGTATTTAGCGTCAAGAGGGGCGTCTGGGACCAGATTTTGGAGGCGCTTATGAAGATGACGGCAACATTCACTTTTCCAGAGTAGCATCCAAGGTTCAGCCCTGCCCTGAGCATCCCGTGGCAGCGGTGGCGATGGAGGTCTGGTAACATGGTCCCGCATCCCCACATCAAGCCAGCAGGAGTGCATATCGAGCTAGTTTGGGTCGAGACCGGCCAAGATAGTATCTCGAAACAGAGCCAAACTTTCGTAAAGGCTCGGTCGCGCAAATGCGTTCTTCAAGTCATGCGACTGGAAAAGCAAGCGAGGGTTCTGGAAGTAGGCAACGTCTTCCCCTCGCCGTGTTTGGACCCGATGCAGGTTTGCTCTCTCTACGATCGACGCCCAGAAGCGCGGAAGAGCGCTGGCGGTAACATCGTATGCCAGTCGAAAGGCTCGGCTCTCATCTTCAGCACTCCATCGGCCAGCACCCGGCTTTTCCTGGTACGCGCGAGACTTTGCGTAGATAAGGTCATATGAGCCAGGGATTTCCTGCCGGGCGTGATCGGGAACTGTTTCATAGACGGCTGGGAGGATGATGTCGTCGTAGAGATCTCTGAACCGTGCGAGAGACAGACTGTTTGCGGAAGCCCGCGTCTGTGAGCGGGCTCCATGAGGGAAGAAGACGAAGACGGAGAAGCGGACGCCGGCGGTGGTAAAAGACCCGATACAGGTGTGCCGCGTATGTGCCAGGTCCAGGCCGTGAGGTTGTATGACTTGGTTGGTGGAGATGTTACTCTTGTGCGGTGAAAAAAAGGAGAGCCGGAACTGGTTAGGGGCTCGAATGGCTGATAAGCTCCTAGCCCCGAACCAGATGCTGTCGACATCCCACTGCCGCGCGACGGTTACCGAGTTCTGGGAGAGGGAAGCTTGTGTCTTGCGGAAAGAGAGCGGTTCAACCGGTTGGTCAGAAAGGAAGCTTTGCCAGTGGGGGAAAGAGGCGCGAGGATCACATGCGTCCCCACGCTCGGCGAAGACGGCCCGCAAGGGAGGAAGGGAGCGGCCGAGACGTTGAGTTCGTTCTTAAAGAGTGTGGGTGTGTTCGGGCTCAACAAGCTCGCGTTGGTCTTGGCCTGGGCAGAGCCGGATGTAAGTATCTCCGCATTTAACAGGTAGTAGTACGTAGAAGTGTGATGAATGACTTACAGTCGCATTCACGGTTGAAGAATGCCTGAAGCACCTGATCATATACATCGCTCTGTGCCCTGAGGAAGTCAGCGCCGCCCGCTGTCTCCTGGTCGTGGATGGCTTGGAGGAAGTTGCCAAGCACCGACTCAATTGGGCTAGAAGATAGCAATAGCAATGCTGATAGAGTAAAAGAGCCGGATGAATCGAACAGACTTGAGGTCGATCGAAGTGAACAACTGGGCTCGGAAGGTGAACCGTCTCGCTGAGACAGATAAGGCGGCTGCGTTGGGGTTGTTAGACGGGGCCCGGGCTCTGCATCAGGCGGGGAACCATTGGAGACACTAGCGGAGAGAGCAATGGGTGATGTAGGAAGAGACAGTACCCCAAAGTCGGGTTCAATATCCGGTTCGACCTCGCATATAGCTTCAGACAAAGGTTCGTCCTGGACATGAGTAGAAAGAGGCGGGCCGTCATACAATGTAAGTGCCGAGAGTTCGGGTATAGGAGACGCCTGGGGACCTTCATCTTGTTGGACAACCGGTAGTATTCGTATCAAGTGTCGCCGATTTCGGTGCTGTTGAAGATAGAAACGCGATCGCTGCTATGAAGATATAGTAGGGTCGAGCCGAGGACGACCAGGCTTTCGAGGCTGCTGTTCTCCTGCGACGGGTTCATCGGGCATAGCAGAGTCGGCAACGATAATTGTCGTCTCTATCGCTTCTTCTTCTTCTTTCTCCATCCCTACTGGCGGTATGTAGGGGGAGGATAGCCCAGGGGCTCGGCATGTCTGTTGTTGTTCTATTGGTGGCGAGTAGATCTCGACAAGCCTTAGGCTCCGGCGCCTTTGTTGATCTGGCCGTGGGGGGGATTGATTGGTTGGGTCGAGAGCAGTACTACCTTGGCTGGTAGCACCTACTGGATCTAGGAGCAAATCGGAATATTAGATCGCTGGTCTGGGTACAAGAGGGCTAGAAACAATCTGACTAGGATAGGTTGAGCTTTCACCAAGAGAGGCCGGATGTAGGGTTGCGCGGTTATCGATTAGATGGATGCTTGAGCCGTCGGCAGGTTGTTGAATAGGGTGCCCCTGGTTGTTTTCACATCCTCGCTGGCGATTGCGCTTCGCTCGTTCCCGCTCACGGGCTGCCTTGGCTTCCCTTTCCTTCGTGGAGAGTGCGGGGCGGCCCATAGTGGCCAGCTGTATGTCGCATGAAATGGTCTAAAGATGTTCATTTTTCTCTTACATCAGAGCAGTCAGGCTTTAGTATGATCCTGCAGACCACACTGATCGGGGGACGTCGGGCCATTGCGCAGGCTCAGATCAGAGTGATGGGAAGGATATTTTCCGCCAGGCCGGGTCCAAGGTTAGGTTTCGGCATCCGGTATGTCTAGGTCATCGCCTATGGCCAGAGCAGAGAACTGATATACCCATATCTTATGATAGCCGTAAGTACATTTCGTGCCAACTTGCGTAGCTCGATCGTTGGTCAAAAACAGTCATAATGCAATTGATATGTCACCGAGCGTAAGGCAGTACATACAATGCTAAGATCAAGGTACCGGTAGCCCTGTGCCCATAGACGTATGGCCCATTCCTATTCGGTTATCGAAGATCTGCTAGTTCCTAACCTCTCTTTGGGGAGGCTCAGTCTGGCTGAGGAATTGTTTTAACAAAGGATCGAGCCTTGTGACCGCTTCGATTGCTTTCCTTTTGGCTTCGAGATGACTTCGAATGTCGTATTGCTCACCGTCGTTGGTCAACAGCATTTGAATGCGCCGGAGTCGCTGGATAGTCCTCCGGTTCAGTTGAGGAAGAGTTTGAATTGCATCAGTGAACACCACAGCGTTGTGGCGTGATGCCAGTACGATTGTGGGTCTGTAGGGTTTGGATGCGAAACGGACAGACGTTGACGAGATAGGGATGCGGAAGGGATCTTCGTACTCATCTCCCGTCTTCAAAGGACAGAATTTCCAGGGCAAGACATATGCCAGGTCATCGCCACTTTGGGTCCATTGGGGGCCTGTAATATCCATGAGACCTTGCAACGCTTCTTGGCATGTGCGGTTTCTTATTTTGGGTTTCATCTGTTGTAGGCAGTCTTTGTGAAGGACAACTTGTGACCACCACTGTTGGAACCGGTCCCCACGACTCTGAAAGTCCTCATCGCTCATGACCAGCGAGGTGGTAGCTGGCGGAATCCGGGGATTGCGGCATTGATAGTCATCTATCGAGGCCCAGGGGCATCCCATGTTACTCTTTGGCGGCGAGAAATACGGAGCCCAGAACTGGATCCGGAAAAATGATGGCTGATCCTCATACCAGGTTCCCGAACTGCGGTTCGTCCCGATCTCCTTACTTCGATCACCATTAAAGGTGACTAGAATGAAGTTCCCAATCATGCGACGAAATCGAGTATCGAAAGGTCCCGCATACTCGTGAATCGTTTCCCAAAATTCCTTGAATTTCCGATACAGCTTCAAAAAGTCGAGGCCATTCCAAGTTGGTGGATCCGGGCGGTCAAAGAGGTGCCGGAAGACGAATTCAGACCAACCATCCTCAGGCGGCAACAACTTACGCGCTGCCTTCCAGCAAGGTAATTCTCTCGGCATCTGTCCAGATTCGGAGCCCAGGTGGTTATCGCTATATATGCTCCAAGCTTCGTCGTAAATCTCCCATATGGTCTGAGCCGTTACGATGCGGCCAATTTGGGCTACCGATTCCTCTTGGCTCTGCCGCAACCGACGAATAGAAGGGAGTGCATTCGGCCCTTCCTGAGGTAAAACCCGGCTCCAGTACTGTTGCATCTTTGAGAGCATATGGAGGTGATACGCCCGAGCGACTTCTTCGACCGCTAGATTCGTGATATTTTCGACTAGTTCTTCGGCCGTGTGGCTGTGCCCGCGATCGAATTCAAGCCGAGCCTCCTGGATCCACTGCTGCAGACAGTGCTCAACCGAGACTCTGTTCGTGGTAAAGGACTGGATGTTCGACTGCTGAATGTAACGGGTATGAACAGGACTTCGAGGTAGGTAAAGCTGAACAAGAGTCTCGAGGGCGATATGTCCACCACGCCAGTCCATGCAGTCCCGGGGAATCCATGGCATCCCCAATGAATTCACTGGATCGTCAAGTCCGAGACCGAGTCGCTCCAGTTGTGATCGTCTTTTTGGCCCATTTCGTACGGTCCATCGCGACAGCCAAATCCAGTTGTCGTATGAAAAGCGCCGTTCAGCGTTGAGGCAATATATGAGAAGCCGACAAAAGAGCTGGGCGGTGTAGAGAGCAAGAATTAGGCGAGGTGAGGAATAAGCGGGACTTCGAGAAGGCTGCCGGAATAGATGATCAAGGGGTACAATGAACCGTGCCGCCTGGGTGAATATAAGGCAATTAATATCCCTAGTCGGGACTATCCAGAATGGGTAATGCTCCATAGTATTGGGCGCGAGTGACACGTTCCACAACATTCGACCGACGTGGGGATTCAAGCTGGGATCAAAGTAGCCACGATCCCACATGGTGAGAATTGTGTCGAAACGAAAAGTCATCTCTTTTCGGATACCATAACTTGCTCGAGTTTTTGTATCCGATATGGCTCTTACATGACGCTTGTTAGCTTCCCAGGCTTTCAATAAGGAGCTGCGGCTCATCTGGGTTACGGGAGCACGCTGACCGCCCTGGCCGGTTGACGAAAGATCCTTGATCATTCCCTCATTGAGAGCGAGAAGAGGAAGAAATCCCGACCCGAAGATATTGTAGCTGTTGAACATAACGGAGACTTGCTCTTTGATGCAGTTATATGCCTTGAAGCGGATGATGCCGGGATCTCCTTGCTCACGGCGACCCGAATTTAAGACTCCATTAGACATTGCCTTAGACTGATAGTCACCAATGTCTCGAAGAAGAAACCCTTGGAAGTAGGCAGCGTCAAATCGAGCGCTAGGGTTGACTTGAGAGAGCTTCTCATGGAGGTGGTGGTGGCATTGGCTCTTCCACAGGAGAGTGTAGGGCTCTAACCCCGAGGGAACTTGAGGGTCAGTACAAGTGGCATGATCCCTAAACCCAATATCCAGCCAGCACGAGCGAATATCCAGATGCGCAGGGTCCAAAGCTTGAAGTACAATCTCTTGGAGGAGGTTCAGGGTTTCTTGGAGTGTTTCCCGACCGAAGGTATTTTTGAGATCATGGGACTGGAAAAGCAATCGAGGATCTTTGAAGTATGGAACTGGTTCGCCTGACCGGTTTAAGATCCGGCATGAATTGGCGTTCTTGAGGACTGATTGCCAGAAAGGCATCAAGTATTGGGCCGGAATCGCATATCGGAGGTGTAAAGATCGACTCTCATCCTCTGCTCTCCATCGCTTACTGCCTGGTTTCTCCTGGAATGAACGAGACTTGGCATATGCGATTTCGTATGTTCGGGGTATCTCTTGCAGGGTCGGTCCCGAAATTGATTCATAGGCTGCTGGAATAATGATTTGGTCATAAAGGTCTTTCTGCCGTTCAAGGGTCAGGGCATTCTTGATTGTCGAGGTGCTCTGATTTAAGTCGCAAGCAGCATGGGGGAAAAAGAGGAAGACGGAGAAGCGAACACATCCTGTGTTGAATGCGCCAAGAAGAATGTGCCTTGTCTTCGCTAAGTGAAGTCCGTGAGGCTGGATCACCTGATCGGTGGAAAGATTGAGAGTAGGAGATGGAAGAAAAGAAAGTCGAAAATCGTTGGGCGGTCGGATCGCCTGAAGGCCCGTTGCCCCTAACCATATGCTATCAATGTCCCACTGTCGCGCTATCGAAACCCGTGAATGCAAAAGCGGAGCTTGTGACTTTCGGAAGGATAGAGACCGGGTTGGCTGATCCGACAGAAAGCTTTGCCATTGGTGAAAATAATCGCTAGTATTATAGGAGCCGCTGTCGCCGAAGACCGTTGAAAGGGGCGGAAGGGAGTCCTGTAGATGCTGAGTGACTTCTTGAAGGGTTTGAGCATGTTCTGATTCATTTGCTTCGACCAGGTTCGGGCCTGTGGTAAGCCCTTTCAGTATCGCATGTTCAACGAAACTTCAGTTGTTGTTTCCGAACTTACAAGGACATGTCGGGCTGAAAGAATAGCGGAATACCTGGTCATACACTGCGCTACCACGCTCAATGAATTCGGGGTTGTCATGGATTCCTTGTGTGCGTAGAGCTTGAATGAAACATGCGAAGGCCGAGATACCTGACCTATGTTGAGAGATCCGTGGGGGAAGAGCCCCGGGTTGGTGCCTTGGGGGAGCAGCCGGCAACGAGTCGGAGTAACTGGGCTTTGGTAAGAGGAATGGACGAGTGTTCTGGTGAGTGAGGTCAAGGTTGTTGGAATAGACGTTGGAAGAGGACAATGGCGCTGGGGGTGCTGCCGTAAAGCTTGTCTCAGGTGCTGTTGTTTGACTGTACCATTGTGGAAGCGGAGGCTGCGAGGGGAGCCCCGTTGATGACGCCGCAGTCTCAATGGCGTGCGCTGCTGCAAGAGCCATTGTAACCGGAACCAATGACGTTACTTGAGTTCCTAGCGGAGCGGTACCACCTGTAAGCTCTTGGTCTCGGCGCGCCAACAAGTTGCTGCCTGGGCACAGGGGAGTCTCGTGATGATCAAGGAGGCTCGTTTGGACTAGAGTTGAGTTAGAGGGTACTGTCAGACATTTGAGTTTGGGGGAAAAAAAAAAATTAATAGAGAAAGCCTAACCAGGACCAGGCACAATCATATTTCCAACATTTGGGGGTATGTCGTTGGTGTTGTTGATTGGGCGGACTGTAGAGTAGTGCGAACAATCTTGCACGTACTCGGTCCGTCGTTTTTGACGCTGTTGAAGCCGGCGGTTCCTCATGCGGTCCCGAGCGCGTGCTCTCTTTTCCTCGAGTGAAAGCGCCCGACGACCCATGATTTGAAAATGCAACAAAGTATTTCTTCATACACGCTTTATTGAAATATATGCCTCAATAGTCTTCTGGGGCGCAAACCTTTTTGCTTTATTACTCCTTGATGACTGAGCTCTTCTATCCTGCAGCCCCTTATATTTTGATTTCCCCCTGGTCCGTTTGACATATCCAATCGCTGACTGATATGCTTGCTTTTGTTTTTAACACCTGCAGAAGCCAAATAACACGATCTACGAACACGAGACATTATGGGCGTCAATCTGGGATATTCATTGGACAAGAAATATTGCAAAACATATAGGAAATAAAGAGGCGTTTTCCGAGCTGGGGTTAGACGTGCCCGGATTAATATTTATTGCAGTGTCCGGATTATGCCTTATCTTATCTTATCTTATCAGGAGAACAGGGGTACCGTGCTGTTTAACAGGGATGGCGTTCCATTTAAAACCGATGCGTACTAGTTCCTGGAAATCGACAAGGGTACTGTTCGTCCCAGACGTGATCTCATTGGCTGAGTCTGCCCGAACACAAGCGAAATCCGACACCCTAAACCCATCATTGATCCCATCATTGATCCGAAATCCACCTCTGATATTTGGAGACTACGGGTCTTATTTTCGGCCCTCACCATCCCCGGCCGCCTGCGCTGCCACCTGACCAACGGGGCCCTCACCGTCGCCTGCTACCTGCACCACGGGCCCAACGCCGCCGCCTTCGCCGCCGCCCTCTCCTCTCCCTCCTTCGGGCTCGGCCTGCGCCTCTGCTATGGCCGCTCCGGCGCTGGCACTTCTGTCTCTGCCTCCTCTGTCTTCTTCTCCTACAACTCTTGGGTGGCCATGGGCGTCAATGCTGTTCTGCTATTCCAATGGCAATGCTATTACATTTTATCTATTGTAATACGATGGCTGCTTTTATTTTTATATATGGTTCGGCTTATGACTAACACGGTCACTCTATCTACACTCAATATGGTCACGCACGGTCCTCTCTTTCGACGACAACTCAACCCTCCTCCCAAATTTACTAACGGTCGCATTAATTCAATTAAAATTGGATGCTATATTCTATCTAAACATGATCTCTTCTATATGTTGTTAATTATAAAATCGGCTTCTTGTGAATTTTAGTAGTGAAAATGTCTACGAGTTCGCCCCCCTTGGATATTTTGCGAGTTCACCCCCATGTTATCAATAGCGCGGTTTTTTTTTATATGGGGTTTTCAACGAGGTCGCCCCCCGACCTCGTAGACAGATTGCTGATAGGCTTACATGCCATGAATACGGCGGGGAGGATGGCTGAGGCAGAACGATATGACTAGGGGAATGGCGTAGTATACGAGAGTAAGAAGATAAAGAAATGAGGCAAGCGGCGCTAATACTCGAAAAGCCGCATGCATTGCGGGGTTTGTTGTGTTGGCAAGCAGCCTGCCCCAAAATGCCGACCAACAAAGGGGCATCAGGCTCTTTGCGGACCTTGGCACCATCTGCCTCGGGACATGGTTCGTCGAAATGCGGGGCATCATACCCTAGACTTGGCCATCCACGGTGTCGTCCTCCTAACACACCACCAACACTACACAACGGGACGCAGACCTATTTTCATCCGAGCCTATGAATTACAGGGCTGTACCACCACTACTCTGATCGGCCACCCACCCTCACAACCATGTTTGCTATCATACGCTTCGTCAGACGAGGCTGTGGAAGCGCGCAGTCGACCAACGGCGTGAGAAACAGCAAATCATGCATGCACATCGAGCCCACCCATGCGGCCTGCTGTTTGGCCTGGTGCCCCTACAAAACGTAGAGAAATCCCACTCTTCTGCTACCCATACTCGAATCAAACTCTGATTTCCTTTAAATTATACGAGAAGGCATCATCAACGCAAACGTAATATTACCACCAGCATACAATATCGGCCGCAAATAACGCTACGACAGGTTCCAGAGTAGTACCAACCCTACCCGAAACTGCAGGAAACCCTATCGATCAATTCTTCGCCTTTGTTGAGAAATACTGCACCCAAGGCAGGTTTCATGAACTTCAAGACCTTTTCCAAAGCAGAGACAGGCTCCAGTCCAGTTATGATAAGCTCGAAGTTGCATACTCCCGAAATATCGAAGAACTCGCGACCAAGGAAACACAGCGGCAAGCCGACCAGATCAAGCTTCAAGAGGCGATTCATACAAGAGAAGAAGGAGTAAAAGAGTTAAAGGATAACAAAGCAATGTCGAAACAGCTAGCCGGCAAAATCGACTTCCTAGAAGGCCAGGTCAAACAAGCAATCTCCACCAGCAAGTTAAAGGAGAATGACACAATCAAGCTTAACAGCACCAACCAATCACAGGCCAAGACAATCAAGGAGTTACAAAGTCAGAAATCGGCGCTAGAGGAGAAGCTACGGTCCGCCAAAGACGAATTGAAGTCAACTACAGATGAGCTTGACAAAACGAGAAGCCACCTCATGTCTTTTCAGGCATTCATAGTAAACTTGGAAAGCCTTCCACACCAGGGCAGAAAAATGTAAGTTAAGCATATCCTCCAGCATGTCTAATGTGATCAGTCACCTGCTCACTATATTATCAATCGTCAGCACTTACTGATATTACATCATAGCCAAAGCTTGTTAGGCAGTTTTTTTAATATTGCGCTTAAGCATATGGTAAAGTTCATGCGCGATGACCTGCCCGATTCTTGCCAGGCAGATCAACCAGCATGGACCAAACTGAGGAAAGCAATCTCAATCCAGCAAGCGATCCCACTGCCAGCTTCTGACTCGCCTGCCGCCAAGCGGATGCGGGTGGTCGCCGGTGTCGTTGTGCTTGGTAAAGCACTGGCCAAGCATGTTTTCTCACCAACATACCTCACCCAAGGAGATGAGCTCAACAGCGTGCTTTCATGCCTCGAAGACCAAGACCCGATGCAGGAGGTATTTCTTCGCGCTGCATTGTTAAAAGCCCTCCCGCAGAGGCAAAATGAGAACCGAGATGCAGCGCTGAATTTGGTTGTGGCGGAGGTCATGGATGGGTTAGGCCTCTTGATCCTGTCGGCGCGGCGAGCTGAATTCGAGGCTAGCCTGCGACGGATCTCCAGCGAGATATGCCATGGGTGGCTACAAGTTCAGCGACTGCAAGATAAGGTAAGGCTTACTCTGTCCATCGGTTTCTCCGAAGAGTGGCAACCAATTCCACTCCGCTTGACCCAAGCCTCTGCTAGACCAGAGACACCCTCCGTCTCGTCGCCGTCGGCGCAGCCCTCCAAAGCACAAAGCAAAGACGGTCGTCAAGCTCTGCAGCAACCAAAGCCCGAGCCCAAATCGCCATCAAGCCATGACTTTCTCGAAGCAGTATGGCCAGCTTTCCTCGTCGCGAACGCCGACCAACCTCAAGATGGCGACGACTCTACCGCATGGATGCTTCTCCACAATGGCTATGCTATTACTAAAGCCCAAATAAAGGAGGCAGAAGACGAGATGGCTGCAGAAGAATCGTCTTCTCGTCGCAATAGGAGGACGGCGCGTCAAAGTATTGGAGACCCTCGTACGACAGATAGAAAAAGACGAGATTCTGCTGTATTTTTTTCCTTGCCTCAAGGAAAGGATCTGGGCTAGCAAACAGAGCTCGAGAGGCGTATGATTTGCTATAGCGAGGATGTTGGTAAATATTCCACCAAGCCATTTACTTATATTTCTTTCCTTTTTGACATATCATATTTATGTCTAGTATTATTTGGGTTTCGCCCAGTTATATATACAAGCGGCTTTCAATCATTTCCAATATTTTCGGTTCTAGACTGCAGATTATAATTATCCTAGCTAGAAACCTCATGATGTGCCTTACACTACCGTCTGCCCTCAGTCTCTAGTTATCTTCAATTCTATACCTTCAGCACTGCAAACCCAGCTATCTGCGCGCCGTCTTCATCCCCTGACTGTTATATTTGCAGCGCAACAGGCCGCAATATACTTAGTATCAATCGGAAGGACTTTCTTTAATATGACTAGGACGTAATCGATCCCTATTAAGTATACGGTAGGACGCAGCAGATGTTAGAAATATGTCTGAACTTTATTATGTTATGCTGTCTAAATATCCCTAATTGAATAAGCGCTTACGCATCGAATTAAGCAAGATAGAGGCCTTTGTCGTCCTGTCTATCTATCCTCATTAGAGGATAGCCACAAAAGTGCAACCAGTCATCATATCACCAGGCACGTGATAACGCGTCAGTATGCCCCTCCTCGTGTTATGTAGCAAAGTCGCATATGCGTCTAACTGCTGACCTAAGTACATATAATCGAGTCAGCCTTCATCGTGTTTTAACTACTTACTTCTCGCTATATCATTCTTTCGGTTCCGTACTGAAGTGTATCGGCATCCTACTTTTCAACTAAATCATAGCGACCGATAAACTCGCATATCTACTGCATCATGACGAGGATGACAAGTACCAGTACAACGATCCATACCAGCAAGCGCTTCTTCAAAGGCTCATCAAAACGAAGTCTCGCGAGGAGGCTCGAGCCATTATCCAAGGACACTTCCCGGAAGGTCTTGAGGCGTCTGAGGCATTTTTGAAAACCAAGGAAGGGCCACCCGTCCAGCCATACGTGCCAGACTTTAAGCTCCTCCCGTGGCATCTACCACGCGAGGTACATAATTGGTTTGAGGGTGCCTTGTCCAGTATTAACGGCACAAAAGGTGGTCGCCCATCCTCTCTCGTCCTCATTGGGCCGCCTCGTTCTGGGAAGACGACGTTCGCTTTAACGTTTGGTCGCCCAGGTCTCATGACAGGCCGCTGGGATATGGATGAGCTACTGAGGCCAGGGATGACCCATCTTGTGCTGAAAAACGTCGACCTGGAGGACTTCCCTACTAAACGCCAGCTAGCGGGCTGTCAAATGTCTCTTTTTATTCATGATCGGGATGGAGAAGGAAAAAATGTCGCATTTGGACGTCCTGTCATTTGGGTTTGCACTCCAGAGATGAATCCTCTAAATGATCCAGAGATAGGATCATATATGCACGATCCAAGTTCCGGTGTTGTTATTGTGAAGATTGAGAATAAGTT
The DNA here is from genome assembly GCA_020744425.1 of Dactylonectria macrodidyma. Classification (NCBI taxonomy): domain Eukaryota; kingdom Fungi; phylum Ascomycota; class Sordariomycetes; order Hypocreales; family Nectriaceae; genus Dactylonectria; species Dactylonectria macrodidyma. The sequence goes on along the minus strand of JAGMUV010000053.1, from coordinate 182,803 downwards.
ATATGGGTAACGAGGTGGAAATATGCCAGCCTTTATGTTTCTTATCTATATATTGCCTCTTACTATTGTGGTGGGTTTTATACTAAATAACTTATTGCTTTTATCCTATCGTTTTATCCCTCATAAGACAGTTCAGGCGCAGCAGACACATAGTGTAAAGTCAGCAGCATAGCGCCGCTAGGTTAGATATTATACGTTTTGACTAGTATATTATTACTAAAGTATATCCTATCTAGTTCATCGATAATTTTATTTCTAGTTTATCTACCTGTCTCGAATAATAGCCGAGCACCTCTCCACCCATTCTTGCTGGTTGCTCTTGAAGATACACCCAATAAAGCTTCTCGGTTCCTTCCTAAGAAACAGGAGGTCTCTACAAAGCTTATAGAGCTCCTCTTCTGGCGCGAGACGCGATTCACAATTTCGCGGGCTGTCTCGACTGCCCTTAACCTGGATCCACCCTAATTCTCAAAGCAGTCGATTGTTAACTCCCTTATGCTCTACAATTCACAGAACGATCAGCTTCAGTACGCGGACCACGTCATAGAGGCAATATCTTTCGGGCATAATCTAACTATAAAATAGCTTACCAATCTTCTTTATCATCTCAGTGACTCGTAGCACTTGCCCGTCATCTTTCTCCCACGGAAATTCCTTTGGCCGCAGAAACCAGAGCATTCTCATGACCATATTTGCTGCCAAAAGAGCCGGATCTCTCCGCTTGGTCGCCACGCTAAAGACTTTTGTATTAGGTTGAACCTCTGGGGTTGCACTCGATGCCGTGATAGTCAAGGTCAGGATGAGCATGAGATCACATAACGGGTCCCCGAGACAGCCTGCTAGACAGCAGTACGCCACGCAATAGTGAGATAGCACACGCTGATCTCCTTTGGCGAACAGACGTTTCAGCTCGTTGAACCCCCTGTGCACGATATCGGGGACCTGTTTGAACGGGATCTCGTAACCAAGGTCAATCCGCTGCCGTATTCTCGCTCGCTTGCCGTCGACTGGCTCGGCTGCCATGCGAGCCTCTGCCTCTAATGCTCGTCGCTTAAGACTATTCGGCCGTGCTGCAAGCACAGTTGCTGGCGTTGCCGCTCCGACAAGCTGTACCACTTGCTGATGTGTCAACCTTCGACGATGAGAACCAGGAACCCACTCAATCTTCGTAGACACCATGGCGGCCGCGATGCCTGAAACCCACTGCGCCCTCGTTGCGAAGCCTCCTTTAGTGTGCTCGATGGCGGCCCGAAGGATAGAAGGCCAAGTTGAACGAGTCGGTGCCATGGATTCTACTCCTGCGTGGCCTTTCTTACCGCCTTCCATCAATGCTACGTACACCTCCTCAGCAAAGTCTCGCCGTGTCTTCAACACGATCTTGGAATCGTCGATCGACCGATCATCGAATTTGAGAACTTCGGCCGAAAGCTTCTCAAAACGTCTGCGATCAGAAAACGTAAAATCACGCCTATGGTCAGCATAGCTCTCGGCCGATCATCATCGGAAGGAAGTGAAGGGGATAGCAGGGGCGCAGAGCGATAGACGTACGACAATTTGAATGGAGTGTCCCCCTCTTCCCATGCTACCAACGCCACCATCGCCCGGCTACCAGCATTGTTCAGATCGCCGTCGTTTCGTGACCCACCACCACCACCACCACCACTGCGGAGGCCGCGGTTAAGACCACGACGAACTTGTTGACAGATAAAGGCCACCGTCTCCGGTACCCACAGGTCTCGGAATACCTCGTTCAAGAACGAGGTCATTCTATGCACCCCATCTATCGATCGGCCTCCAAGCTCGGCGAACCAGAGTTGACTGTGGCGGTTGGCTGCAACAGAGCGGTTGTAGTGATACTCGAGCGATGCAACATGCATCAGAACAGGCCGCCCGTTGCTCAGCTGAGGCCATCCTACCAGGTTAACAAGCCCTCGTCCTTCCCGGATGTCGAGCATCCGCGGCGATATGAATGGCCACCCGCACGTCCGTAGGCTATCCATCGTCCCTAGGAGCCTCATGACTTTGGAGGGCAGTACTCTCGGATCGCCCGTGAAGCAAAAATTGCCTAGCCGATCGAGAGCAGCGACGCCTTCTGAGAGGGCCATGCCCAATCCTTTCGAACCTCCCTCCCGGAAGCGACAGTCCATCTCTGCCATAGCCGCCTCCAGGACCTTGGCAAAGGCTACGAGCATACCCGGAAAGATCTCCGGAGGGAACCGTCGCAGAACACCGGCATAGAGCTGCTTCTCTTTGAGGAAGAGTCGCATGAGCTGGAAGATGGGCTGCAGCACGGTGTGAAAGTTCCTGCGCTGGCGCACGAGCCGTGGAGCGTCGATTGATATCACCTGCTCGAACCGGAATGCATACTCCTTTGCCTGCACGGCCGCCTCGATTCTCTGGCGTTCCCGTGCGAAGGGTGTCGACGCACCAGGGTTGTCGGGTGTAAGTTGCCCCCGTAACTGAGCCAGCAAGCGTTGCTGTTTGCCTTGAAGGCGAGCTGTGCGTTGAGCTTCTGTTGACGGAATGGTGAGGGCACCCGTTGCGAGACCGTGGCTGGCGAGCAGGTCATCGGGTCGGTGGCGGATTGACCGCTTGAGATTTGAATACCCCTGGAAGAAACCGAAAGAAAGCACATCAGCGCCTTGATTCTGGTGGCTCATGTTCTCCTTCATGACAGTGAATAGGTTACTGTCCAAGAAGGCGGGTGGACGATCCGAGCTAAAGTTCCCATACGCAGGATGAAAGCCAAGCGGATAGAAGGTGTAGTTGCTTCCGTAGAATTCACCGGCCACCCGATTGCGATCAGCAAGCAGGCACACTGCAGGACCAGTTCCTTCACCTGGATGCGTCCTTGCTGCGGTGCAGTGGACGTCGACCGCTAGAGCATAGGAGACATAACTGATGTTGTCGAGGTTGTACTTGGCCTCGAGGGCCTCACGGAGTCGCCTCAAGCCAGCACCATACAAAGCATCGTGCTCTCCATAGTAGCCTGATGATGATGCTGACGGCGGAGGGGTACCCGGAGACGATGTGTCTCCTTGTTCATCTTCGACATCTCCGTCCCTTTCCGAATGCTGGCAGGACAGCTCGTCCTCTTCCTCCCTTTCCTGTTGCAGCTGCCCTTCATTAACGCCAGACAAAAGGGATATGTCGGCGTTCTCAGCCCCACTCATCCACCTTTCGAACCTCTCCACTTACCGCCGCTCCTCGTCCTCGTCCTCATCACCTTCGTCCTCCCTTTCCCCTTCCTCGCCTTCATAATGATGATCGCCTCTCGGTGGGTGCGACGTAGTCACACGGCTAGTCTCTACGGCAACCGATGACTCGAACTCCTCGCCACGACCTTCCTCGCTGTGGCTGAGGCGAAGAGATGGTGATGGTAGAGCGGCGTTGCTAGCCTCTATCGGCAGGAATAGGCTGCCTTCTGCAGCGTTAGAGTGTTCCTCTGCCTCCTCTGGCCCCTGTCCCTGCATCCCCTAATCATCGTCATCTCCGTTGTTGGACCGGTCGCTGTCATCTTCTATGTCGTCGTGATACATCGGTGTGATGAGAGTTTCCTGCTCGAGATTCGCTATTTCTTCAGTGACTTCGATCTCGATGTTCGCGCCATAGTCATACGCATAGAAGGCAGGTTGATGGTCCAGCCAGAAACTGTCGCCGGCGTCAGAAAGCTTTTCGACAAGTCCATCCCAGCCTTCCATGAAGCGAGTCTGAAATATGACCCATTTATCAAACGCGATCATTTGCGTATCCGTGCCTCCGAGGGCCCATCTCGGCTCGATCCCTTCGCCGAGAAGCTCTCCGCGGGGGAAGATGTCTTTGATGTATGATGCAAGCACTACAGCACGACCGTGCGTGAGAGCAGTCCTTGTTTGTGTCGCGTTAGCCCGTCGATGTGGATTACTATTTGGGCCATCACCGGAAACCCTCTGAATCGGGTGCATCACAATGAACCAGGCCTCTCGAGTAGCGCCGGTGGCGATGCGGAAGGTACGGCTGCCTAGGTCGAAATGGATCCCCTGTACGTGCTTCGCACTATATGGCGCGTGCCAGTGCCGTAGGGATATGGTGATGTTGTCGAAGAAATGACTGGACCGACAGATCGGTCGACGCGGCCGGCCGACGATACTGACGAAGTCGAGTCGGAAAACAGGGTAGTATGCATCGTCTTCGCTCGCCGCTTTCGATCCTGTCTTCTTGCTCCCGTAGTCTAGGGTTATTCGACATCATAGGAGATTAGGAACGTACTCTAGACAACATATGAAGCTCTCAATCGACCTCATCACAAGATTTACCACTACAACGACCATCCTCATCGAGTACTATGAAGCCATCATCCTCTTCACCTTCATCCGTGTTGTAGGCGCGCTCATCACTTCGAACTACCCTTTGTGGAGGCTCTGTCTGTGATAGGAAAGATCTCAGAAGTGGATTGGATTGATCGCCTTCAGCCGTAGCTGTAGCTTTGGCACTCAGATGACTGCGAAGGGCAAATTGGCCTACATTATTGTCGAGAACCTTGTCCATCCATTGGATTTGCTTCTGAGTATATTCAGAGAGATCGGGGATGGATTCGACGACATCGAGCAACCACATCATGTTATGTTGGGTAGGTAGCAGCATTGTCGGTCGCGAGTGCTTGGTCTCTTCGTACTCCTTCAACACAGTGCCGGCTGAAATGGGGAGAAGTAAGAAATCCTCTCTCCCGCGTTCTCTGTCCTCCCAGCGTGGCAGGTGCCAAGGTAGCAGATAGGGCCGTCCACTTCCACGTTCCGCATACCATTGTGGGCCTAGAAGTTTCGAAAAGTGTTCAAGGACAGACGAGCAGATCAAATTCCGCCGCGTTGGTCCAGTATCACACAGCTGGTCCGTCTCATACATGCATTTCCACCATAATCTGCAAAGCACACCTTCCAAGGAGTGAAAGTATTCCACTGTCATGTACTCGGACTTCGTGTCTGGCGCGAGGTCTGGGTGTCGGGTCTTATGATCACGGACCCATTGCCATGGAATACGGACGTTATCTTCAGGTGGAGAGAAGTATGGCGCCCAAAATTGGATCTTGAAGAATGTTGGTTTTCCCTGGTACCAAGACTTGTCGTGTTGATAGGTGCCGACCTCGTTTCTCTGACTACTGTTGAGAGCAACCATGATATAATCTCCAATTACATGACGAAACCGGCGATCGAACGGCCCTGCATATTGCTGAACTGCTTCCCAAGACTCTTTGAACGCCCGGTAGACTCTGAGGAAGTAAAGATGATTCCACGACGGTGGGCTGGGTCGGTGGAAAAGATGACGGAATACGAAAGACGACCAGCCATCATGAGGCGGCACGTACTTTCGTGTAGTCATCCAATAGGGTAACTCTTGGGGTAACTTATCTGGGTCGGTATCTGAGTAGAGTTGAGCATAGAGAGCCCATGCCTCAGCATAGACTTCCCATATTGTCTGAGCGGTCACAATCTGACCGCCTTCGGTTGCCGATTTCTCTATACCTTCTTGCAGTCGTAAAAGAGGGGGCAATTTGTCTTGGCCGATTCTTAACCGATCTCGTTCCCAGTACGATTGCAACTTCAAGATAATATGTTGATGATACGCTCTTGCAATTTCTTCAATTGCGAGAGAGAACGCCCGTTCCACGAGTTTCTCTGCTTCCTGGTTCTGATCATTTTCGAATGCTACCCGAGCTTCCTTCAGCCACTGCTGAAAAAACATATCAACCGTGATTTTAGACACAGTAAGGGTTTGAACATTAACCTGTGAGGCGAGTCGAGGATGCAAAGGGTTGCGCGGAATGTACAAGTCAACGAGTACATCGAGCGCGAGGTGGCCACGCTGCCAGTCCATCTTAGCGGATGGGATCCATAGCATCCCAGAAGTCATTATCGTATCTTCTAGTCCCAGACCCTGCCGTTCAAGTAGCTCCTCGCGACGGCGGGAGGGTCTGTTGAGAACCGTCCAGCGCGAAAGCCAGATCCACTGGTCGTAATACAGCATTTTCTCGCCAATGAAGCTGTGGACTAAGAGTCGACAAAGCATCTGAGCCGTGTAAAAGCCGAGGATACTCTGGACGTAACGCTCTGCTACGTCGGACTGTGCTGGTTGCTCAGTGAAGCCGGAGCCGGCCCCGAAAAATAAGTGGTCTAGTGGAAGAACAAATCGAGCAGCCTGTGTAAAGATCATTGCGTTCATGTCCTTGGTAAGAACCGTCCAGAAGGGCAAATGAACACTGGATTCCACTAGAAGAGGAGCTGTCCGATCAAGTGGCCCAGTGTGGCTTTCACGTGTAGCTTGGAAATAGCCGTTGGCCCACATCATCAGTAGGATGTCGAAGCGCAAGGTGACCTCTTTTCGAACTCCATAATTTGACAGCATTTTTGGATCTGATACAGACCTCAGGTGTCGCTTATTCGCATTCCAGGCCTTCAGAATTGCGGCACGGGACAGCTGCGTTCTGGAGCCCCGTTCGCGATTCTGGCTAGAAGAAGAGAGATCTTCGATCATCTCGTCATCGAACGCTAGTAAAGGAAGGTATCCAGACCCAAAAAGGCGATAGTTGCTGTACATGACCGAGAAGAGTTCTTTGTTGCAGTTGTATGCCTTGGCACGGATAACGGCGGGTTCATGACTCCTGGGGCAGCCTGGGGTGACAGCTCTCGTCGCCTTGGTTCGAGAGTGGTATGTTCCGACATCTCGAAGAAGGAACGAACGGAAATGACTTGCTACAAGAGGCGTTGCAGGGGCGATTTCAGAAAGTCTCTGGTGTAGGTGTTGATGGCAATCACTTTTCCATAGCAGCGTAAAAGGCTCAACCCTGTTGTCGTGGCCACGTGATTGGTCAGGGACATAGTCACGCGTCCCAACATCGAGCCAGCAGGAGTGCAGGTCTAGCTGCTCGGGGTCCATGCCAGCAAGGATAGTGTCGTGAACAAGCGTCATGGTTTCGTGAAGGCTTGGTGTTGCAAATATGTTCTTGAGATCATGGGCCTGGAAGAGTAACCGTGGATTCTTGAAGTATGTAACACTTTCTCCATTCTTGGTCTGGATCAGAAAAGAGTTGGCCTTCTGGACGATGGAGCTCCAAAACGGCGCGAGATCGTCGGTCGGCAGCGTGTATTGTAGATGGCAAGCCCTACTATCGTCTCCTGCTCTCCATCGACCCATCCCGGGCCGCTCCTGAAAGGAACGAGACTTTGCGTAGGCAATGTCAAATGACCTAGGAAGTTCTTGGCGGAGAGGATCAGAGATGCTACTAAACGCCGCCGGGATGATTATACTGTCGTAGAGGTCCTTCTGGCGATCCAGAGACAAGCCATTACGTAATGCAGACGTTCTGGAGGCCTGCGGGAAGAATAGATATACGTCAAAGCGAATTCCCGATGCGTTCACTGACCCAAATAGAATATGTCGAGTAGTGGCGAGATCGAGGCCGTGCGGCCGGATTACCTGATCCGTGGACAGATTGCGTTTGAACGGGGGCATAAAAGATAAGCGGAAAATGCCGGGTTTGCGGACAGCCTGCAGGCTCTTGGGCCCAAACCAAATACTATCGACGTCCCACCGCCGTTCGATGCGGACTGGACCATGCTCCAGAGTAGCCTCGGTTTTATGGAAAGATAGAGGCTCAGCAGGTTCATCGGAAAGGAATTCCTTCCATTGGTAAAAATATTTGGTGGCTTCATGGGCAAAACGCTCGTCAAAGATAGTCGTGAGCGATGGTAAAGAGCTTTGGAGGAACCGCGTCCTTTCTTGAATGGTGTGAGCCCGTGCATGATCATGAATCTCATGCAAACTTGAACCTGAGGAAGCCTCCTATCAGACGATGGGAATATGGGCATATGATGTGATGGAGGGACGGACTTACAGTGACACTCGGCAGCAAAGAATGTTTGAAAAATACGGTCATATGTCGCGGTTTGCGACTCAAGGAAGTCAAGGCCGCACCGTGTCTCCTGAGCCCGAAGAGCTTCGATAGAGCGATCGAGGTATGGGAGATCCACGTGCACCCTTGGCGAGCGGTCAGGTGAAACCGAATGGGAATCCGCTATCGGGAAGTGATTACTAGTAGTATCGAACGGAGCGAAGCCAAAGTCTGAAGTCATCGGAGAGGTCGGAGAGCTGGAATTAGTTCGTCTCCAATCACTTGCTGCCTGTTGTGCGTCACCTTGATGAAAAGGGACAGGTGAAGTTGGATCGTTCTGTGGAGGGCATGCAATACCCCGGGCGGAACCCCGATCTTCCGAATCAATCCAGTTTGACAAAAGGCCATCATCCTGGGGCTGGGCAGTCTGCGGTATTCTCGCCAAGTGTTGGCGGGCACGATAGGCTCGAACGCGGAGTCGTGTGAGTTCACGCTCCGATAAGGCTGGGTCTCTCCGCGGACGGCCCGCTGTTGCTTGCACCTCTTCATCCGTATCCGAAGGACCCGAAATGGCGGCAGCTACAGCCTCAACCGATCGTTGCATCAACAGTTCTCCCGCGCTTGTTAAATCAGCGTCAGTGCGAAACGCACTGCTCGTTCGTCTTGTATCTGTCGGAGAATGCGTTACCGGAGCGGCCGATAACGCAGCTGTAGGGGGGCAAACTAGTAGAGAAGTATTGTCGCCGATGGGGGAATCTCGATAACCAGAGGTTTCCGGCAGGAGGTGCTGAATGCTGGCTGATGAGGTGACAGGATGGCCCCGACGGGAGTGCTCGTGTAGATGATCTAACAGGATGCGGGACTGTTAGTTCGATGATGGGAAGAGAGTGAGAACTTGAATTTGCAAGCCCAACTAACGATTGGTAACATCGGCCTCTGCGTGATGGACCTGGCTCACTAGCCGGACAGTTTCATGGCTGTCAGCTTCTTGGAGTTGTTGGGCCTGCCTCTGCTGACGCAACTGTTGGCGCCGTTTTCTACCACGGTTTCGTTCTCGCTGTTTCTTGGATTCGGCTGAAACCGATGGAGGCGCCATGATCCCTTAGCGCGTTCGATCTTGAGGAGATAGGGCAGAACAAATCGCATGCTCACAGATTTGCAGGTTTGTCGGGTCCCTCTATTTCTGGTGGTGTTTTGGTCATTTATTTATCTGTCTTTTTGACGCGTCCCGCCGACCTGTATTCTTCAAGACCTGGTAAAGGGGCGAGCTTAATTTCGAGTCTCAATGTATGATTGGATGGGCTGACAGGGCTGCGAAACGATCACTGGTTTTAGAGGGCGCCTGCTGGTATTTTGCGTGCTGACGGAGAAAAAGCAAACATGAGGTCAACTCGGCACTTGCTTTCATCCAGGGCTACCAGATAATACGGCGATCTAGGGTAAGAGCGAAGAATAAGCGCGACCAAGCGAACACGGTGTAAAAGTGAACTCGCAGTGGCGTAGAATAGGATAATTTCCTAACTAGCAAGATGGCTCCTCACGAATAGATGTTTTGTATCTAAACCATGTTACGTAGGGTGATAAAATCTAGATCGTGCGCAATATAATGGTGTCCGCAACTGGTATCCGTAGCTATGATGGGATCGCTTTGTTTCCATTCTCATTCGACCTCCACATTCAGCCGAGCATGGTGCAACACGAAAGTTGCCTGTGCCTTTCGGTACGAAAGGTTCTTCTTATGCCTTTCGGTACGAAAGGTTCTTCTTAAGCTCTGGGATTCCACCCCCAAAATTTTCGCCCCCCCTTGCAAAATTACCGGATTAGGTGATTACCCGATTCGGAAGCGCAACTGCACCTCCTGTTGGTCCGGATTAACCCCATCCGGGTCCCTGTAATGGTCCGAATCCTCCCACTCTCATTTGCCACATGTGGGTGGACTTCGAATTCACCCTCGCCCCCCCGAGATCAAGTGTAAAGAAGTCTTCATTGGCTGCGTTTTTTCTGTTGAGAATCACGTGGGATTCACGTGAACTTTTAATTTATAATAATGTCGTTGCTCTTGTCGTTTGCATTTTGCGAGATGCCTGCTTCTGCTTGAGTTAGGTGAAATCTATTATATTAGATCGGATTTTTAATATATAACATATACATAGGAAATAGTAGATTGATTTTTCTTAAAATCTCATTATTGATCTCCTTTATACCTTTTGGAATACCTGGTAGCCACTTGGCGGAGATTTTTAGTTTTTGGTGGATGTCTGGTGCTGCGAACCCCGCTTCAGACGTCATCATCATCATGGAACGCGAACCGGACGTTCCGGGCGGGGGACATCATCGTCCCCTGCGTAAAAGAGCCAGAACGACTAGGGCAATGGAATCGGAACAACAAGAAGGTGATAGGGAATGGGAGGAGGAGCAGATGGCACAAGAGTTATCCTAAGTCTGTAAGCAGCTTACCCAGGTTTGCAGCGAGCTGGAACAAACCCGGCTACAGTTAGATATCATGAACAATGCTCATGCAGCACGATCGCCTAGCCAGATATATTCAGATGCTGCCAGCATCACACCTGTTAGTATTGCCACTCTAAATCCATCCACGGTTCGATCGGCAACCGCGGAACCGGTGTTCTGCACAGCAGACACATCCAGGGTGTCCGAGGATCATATCAGAGATACTACACCAGCAGCGCTTCACAGGGCCATTGAACAGGAAATGCGAACGTCTAGCGACCAACCTAGTTGGCGATGCGTCGCAGTGACCAGAGACCAGAGATGGACGAAATACCAACCGCCTGAGGGTCATCGGTAGGAACGAGGAAGAACTGAAGGGATCAAGGCGATCATCGAGGCCAAGAACATTGTGGCTAACAGACAGACCGTCTGACAGACCGACAAACCAGCCATTCTCGTCAGACCAACAGACCGGACAGACCGGTCGGTCTGAGGTGGTCTGGATCGGTCTGGGTTGGCCTAAGCGGGCTACTGTTTCAGTGCCCCCCATTGGTCTACTACGCCCTTAGGAAGACGGGGAAGGTCTGTTTGCTTAACCTGGTGCGTCTGTACTTGCCAGAAAACTATTGTAAAAATTCGCGTCGTGCTCCGTACGTGCGCATCCATACCTGCATTATGATATCTTCTAGCAGGACTTCGAGCCCCGTGCTGTCTATACTGCAGTCTCTTGATCCCTGTCTTAATTATTGACCCTCACCCTATTGGCTAGGTCTCTTAGGTCTGCATTAAGCTCTTTAAATCGTGCTACTCAAAATGGTGCCTGCTCTTCAAAGCCCGCTGCATAGGTCTTATTGGCTACGCAAAACAAAAGTAACACACACACGCGCCTTATTGGCCAAGTCTCTTCATCCACCCACCCAGAGCCGACCACTTAAAACCGCGCCCTCTTCTCAACACGTGCAGCAACCCCTAGTAAAACAGGCTCTAGTTTTGCAAGCTTCGTACCGAAAGGCTACTCAGCGCAAGGGAGCCGCCAACTTGCCCACCACGCCCAGCTTCCAACTTCCAACTTCCAACGTCCCCCGGCGGACGTGCGCCTTCCCCTGTTGTATGCCTTGAGGAACGAAAGGGTTTTATGCCCCGCCCGCCCGCCTCACCTCAAAAAACTCTCCAGCATCTTTGAAAAGCCGCCGTGATTGGCTACTGATTGGTCGTTAGTGCCTTTTTATTGGTCGTTGCTGCCATTTTATTGGTCCCTGCTGTCATTTTATTGGCCCTTTTTTTTTTTTTTTTTTTTTTAACTCTCGCTTCCCATTGGCCCAGTAAGCGCGTTCCAAGCCGCCCGCGCTTCCTCATCCCCCTCTTATCTCGTCACCACACTGCAGCCGCCTGGACTCTTCAGAATCCTCATCCCACCAGCGCAACGCCTCCTGAACGGTCCGGTCACTCAGTTCCTCCAGTCTCGCCTGCGCCGCAGTCATTTCTTCGGGGACCCTGTTGCCCACCAGGTCTCTCTCCCGCACCTTGGACACCAGCATGATGCCGTCCAGCGTCCGGCAACGCGACAACTGCACGTACAAGCTGTACGGGTCGCACTGCGAGGGGACGACGCATCCATTGACATTTGTCGTCCTCGTCCCTCGCAACTCCAGCGCTATGCGCTCGAAGGTTCTGCTCTGCACCTTGTAGTCTGTACACGCGAAAGCCGCCGCACAGGGCAAACCTTTCCGACTGACATCGTTCTGTTGCCACGGCCGTTTCCGCTGGCATTGTATCTTGATGCTCATGGGCGCCAACAGGATCGTGCCCTGCGGCATCCCGACGAAGTGGAAGTCTTTTGTTGTTTCCGACTCCAGAATTATCCCCGCCGGCGGCCCGAAGTGGACCGTCATGTCGGCCGAGATTCGATGGCCCGGGTACGCCTTGTCGAGGATGACCTCCAGCCCCGTGTAAGTGGCGCCGTTGACCAGTTTTAGCCCCTGATGGGTATTGTGGTTCACGACGACCGGCATTCCCGGCACGAACATGAAGACGGCCGGCACCGGTATCGCGCTATCGTCGCCCTGGTTCAGCATCATGATGGCCTCTTCCTCTGTGGGCAGACCGTGCTTCCATTTGTGCTCGGATATGAAGACTCGCATCATCGACCGCTGCTGAATCTGGAACGACAAAGTCGCCTCCATGTTGAGGTTCCACCGATTCCTGTTCAGCGGCGTCACCACCGTGATACCCGTCTCCCACGGGATCCGTCTGTCCTCCCGGTAGCACCTTGAGTTGAGGAGGTCCAGATCCGTCCGGTCCTGCACGCCCAATCGGATTCGCTTCAACAGCCTCTGCAGTACCGGATCCCCAGCGGCGCGCACTTGTTCGTCCAGCATGACGACTGTCGTGAATTTCTTCCACAGCGCGTGCGCTTTGTCATGCTGGTACCGTTGCTCGGCCCTGAACGAGTTGTCTTCGTCCCACGACACGGCCACGCTGGGGAGCAGGATCGACCTCTCTTGGACCGGGCGGAACTGGCGGAAGTCTCCGCAAAAGAGAATGATGGGGATTCCCCCGAAATCTTGCTTCGATCCGCGGAGCCGGCACAGCTGCTCGTTCACCGCGTACAGCGTCCGTGCCCCGAGCATGCTCACCTCATCAATGACTAGCAGGTCCTTGTCCTGCCAGTCCATTCGCGACTGACCGTGGACGAATCTTTCCGCCTGTTTCGGCAGCCGGACGCCGTCTACCGGTAAGTCTTTCGTCGTGTCCGCGAATGGCCCCTGATCCTTCGAGAACCCGCATGCAGAGTGGATCGTGATGCCATTGAGGCGTGCTGCGGCCGTCCCTGATGTCGCCGTGATCAGCAGACGATTCGAAAGGCCCTTCTTAGCGAAAAGCTCCACGAGTGCCTCGATGACTCGCGACTTGCCAGTCCCGCCTTCGCCGCCGACGAACTGGCAGAGCTGATCGATGTCGCCGTTCTCCCCACGATTTATCAGGTCGAGCTGGCGACATATTATCAGGAGAGCGATCGCCTGTCTCTTGTTCAATGTCAATCGTGCTACCAAAGCCTTGCCAGCCTCGAGGAAAGAGGTCGACGGGCCGAACCGGACCTCTACCCTCGGATCTGCGTCGTCTACCGTCTCTTCCAAGTCTGCCGCCGTCATTTGAATGTCCCCATCCCCGAAACCGGTGAGCACGCTCCGCGCCGCTGCACTGCGATCAGTTCCATGGGCCGCGGCCATGTTTTGTATGCCCTGGATCATTTTCACCCTCTCTTTGGAGGCACATATCTGCTGTGACTTTATGGCCTTGACCTGATCCTGCGGCGGTACTGCGGCCCCGGAAAACACCCGCCCCGGCGTGGTTATCCGTCTTTCACTCCGTTCGGGTGTTATGATGGCCTGGAGCTCGGCCGTCGAGGATAGCGCGGATTGCTGGAAGCGGCAGAGCTGCTGCGTCATTGCTGTGAGCTCCCGCGATCCCGCCGTGATCTGGTTCGCACCGACCGCGCTTCTGACGACATCGATAAGACGCGTTGCGCTTCCAACGTTATCGGACTGGTACGCCGATGTGGCCTCTTCACCCGCCTGGCCTGCTCCCGCCTCCTCAACATGTGCGCCCGTGAGGTCCCCGTCGCCGGATGAGGATGCCCATTGCTTAGCGTCCCGTTTTGCGTCTTCGGCGGATCGTCGAAGGAGTTGCACGTTATCGACGAGGCATGAGATTCTAGGATGCAGCGCCTCTCGTGCCCGCGCCCATATGTCGTTGATGTCGTCTCGTTCTTCGCCCAAGAAGGACTCCCACGGCACAAACAGGGCAAGGTGCTGCACGGCTGCTCTTCAGTATGAGAGTTAGTCTCTTCAACCCCTTTCGGTCGAGTCGTCCCCGGACATACCTACGATGGCACGGCCCTTCGTCGTCTTGGTCAAAATCTTTGCTCAGGTAGCCGTCAAAGCAAACGACGGCATGCTTTCCCGGCCGTCTCAGCACCTGCAGCCATTGTCTTCCAGGCGACCAATCGCTCTCGAACGGCACCTCTCCCCAGGCACCTGATCTTTCGTCCTTGCTAACGCGTTTCAGCCAGACAAGCGAAACGTAGTCATATAGGCACAGACCTCGCAGGACATCTCCACGATGACGATACGCCTCAGCGAAGCTAATTCTCTGGCCTGCTTCTTCCACGACGATCGACTCGTCCACGAAACCGTCCGCGACCGCGAGGCCACTCTCTTGCCGGAGATGTCGCCACCGTCGGAAGACGTGCCAGTACAGCAGAGATACGTTCACGTACGCCCAAGCGCTGCTGTTCGTGAACTCGCTCGGGTACCCCAGAAGATGGGCAACGACCTCGACTTGCGATAGAGGCCGCTCCGTGAATATACGGTTCGCCACTCTCATCAGAAACTGTCGCGCCTTGTTTTTTGTACCGTCTTCGTCGCCTCCGCCGTCGCCTCCAGCATCCTCTCCAGCGGCCGGCTGGCCACCTGCTGAGAGGACAGGCAACAGTTCTGCAGCCGCAGCGACGCGCTTCCACGTCGGGTCCTCTACTTTGGTCGCGTAGTTCGTGACGTAATAGACGAGGGCCATGGTCTTCCGCTGTGTCGCTATGAAGGAGATGTCGTGATTATGGCGAAGCCCCACGGCCATGGCCTTGTTCCACCGATTCACCATGTTGTGCGTCCTGCGAATCTGCAGCACGCCGTCTGGCGTGAATGCAGTTTTGTCGACCAATCTCCATGGCGCCTTGAACCGACAGAGGTTGCCCTTCCGTCTCTTCTTGCCCAGGGAATACTTGACGCAGGTCGGACTGTGGGTATGAATTTGCGTTGCGCCGGCGCAGAAGTTGGCTTCCTCGTCAAATGCTGCCGAGAACTGCTCGGTGTTGTCCAACAGGGAGGAAATATCGGATGTTACCGACCGCTCCGCTTGCACGACGCAGAACCCTTCCTGGTCAAGATCCTACCTAGCATGTCAGCCTAGCCCTCCCGTTTGGCCCACCAGAAGTCCTGGATGGTCAACAGCACGCATTGAACATTACCTCGGAGAAAACACTATCGACATATTGGACGATGCGCTCGCGATACGCCGCCTGATCCTCCTCGTGGATGTCGGCAAGCATAGAACTCAAGTGCGCGTTTCCATGCAACCAGAGCAGCCCGTGAACGTGAAGCGCCCCTCGTTCATTGGTTTCCACAGCACCATAGTACTGGCTGATACGCCCGAAAACGGACTCTTCTCCTACTTTCACGTAATGCTCGAAAAACAACGTCATCTCCCGGTGGAAGAATATAGCCGAACTCATGGGGTCTGAGATGGACAACCGCATACGTTTAAAGGACATGTCAAGGCTTCGCAGGAAAGCCTCGGCTGCCTCAGGATCGCGTGAGCGATACGCGGCCAGTCGGAGCTTCACCGGGTTCGTAATGTCGTTTGGGTTGATGGTGAACCAAATGGTAGGCACGCCATAGCGAACGATGAGCGCCTGGATCTTTTGCCGCATGCTGAGGCGGGACTCTCTAGACATAGGCTGGCGGTAACCATACAGCGATAGGCTCCTGAGAAGCTCCTTCACACCATCATCAGTAGTCTTGCCTGAGCTCTCCAACTCTGCCCTAGCTGCCGCTAACCTATCTGCAGTCAGCGACCGTACGATGCGCTCTACCTTGCGGAAATTCTTCCTCGTCACGCTCAGCATGCTGACGCGCCGGTTCCTCGACCGCACGCCCATGTTGAAGACGAGAAATGCGAAAATGTGGTGCGTCGCAAATCGGCCGCCATGACGCCGCAGCACAATGTCAGCCCAGGTCCGAAGGCTCATGTTCCGAGACGACAAGAGGTCTCGCGCCGCCATATCTGCTCCGCTCATGTTGGCACCTCTTCCCGCCTCTGAGGCGGCTTCTTCGACTAACCGTGGCCCCCCGATGCCAAACGGTAATAGCGTGGGAAAGGTCTTCGCGAAGAACGAGGCATCAAACGAGTCGGCGAATTCGTCCCCACGAGAAACATGAATGTACGGCTCAGAGTCGTCATCAGTCCCCTGCCGCCTTTCAGCCGAGGATCCAAGCCATGTTCTTGGGCCCATATGGCCGGTCCCAGCGGTCCCAACACCTTCACCAACAGCGTCGCAAGCAAACCGCAATTTCTCGCCGTCCGCTACTTCCGGCGGCCCGTCCACCGGAAACATTCCAGAAGAGGTGACCTCATTGATCGATTTCGTGACCTGGTCAGCCTCCGCTCCAGCTTCACAGCGAGACTCGTTTCCCTCGTTCGTCGTTGGCGCGCCTTCTCCCTGATTGAGCAGACCGAGGATTTCCTCGATCTCCACCGAATCCTCATCATCCATGGCGCGCTCCGTGGGCGGCACGACGTGCGCCGTTCGTGTCTTTTCCCACGCCGACGGCTCGTTCCGCTCCATGCGATCGTACACTATCGACGGCACCCCATGCGGCGGGGCTCCCCAACTCTCCATCTCCGCCGCGTCGATCTCAATCTCAGCATAGTGTGGATTGTTCTTCTTCAACCAGACAAGGGCCCTCTCAACGACTCGCCGCCTCACCGATAGGAGGCTTGAAAGATCGCTCGGTACCGGCTTCTCCGCGCCCTGCCACGAGACGTGGATCTCATCCATGACTTGCAAAAGCGGATGGGGGAGCACTTTCGTGGCCAGCTCCTGCACGTTGTTCGGGAACACCGTGATGTGGCCCTTGATGTGCTTCGGATACCTGACACTTTGCTTCTGGCTGCTCGCAATGCTATACCTTGTGACGAACCCGTAACATGAGTTCAGCGCGATAAGCTTCTCCTCAACCGGCGTGAGGCCCTTCAGCTCTTCGGGAAACATATGCTCGCACCCAATACGCCTGTGAAGCTGGGCCGCAGGCGACAAAACACCCCGCCTCAAGCAACGAGCGCACTCCGCACATGCCGAGAAGGTCTCGCCCACAGGAAAGCAACTCCGACATGAAAATGGCGAGCGGCCGCCCTTTTCAACGCAGCTCGACATCCATCGGTCCCACGTCACCTCTGTCAACTCTTTTTTCGCGCGCTTACGGTAGCACAGCATGCAGGTCCGTATCGGCAAAGTGCTCGCATCGTGGAACGCCTGGTAAAAGTCTCGCACGGTCGACACCTTTCTCTCGTGGGGTACTGGCGTACACCACGTCTGCTCGTTGGACAGTCTCTCCTTCACGGCAAAGTCCTCCTCCAAGAAGCGCAACACGCTCGCCAAGTCTTCGGCCAGCAATTCCCGTCTCCTTTGTCTTCGGGTTCCAGCTCGAATTTGTTTCCTCGGAGGCTCATCGCGGCTGCTATTGCAGTTTCTCTTTGCCTGCCGCCGACCCCTTACCGTGATCAACTGTCTTCCCGGTCGGCGCTCCCCTGGACCAACCGCCATCACCCCCTCGTTTTCATCTCCTCGAGGACTCTCCTTCGGAAAACCGTGTCGATGAAACAGCACGGGCTCAGCAACCGCCGCCCCCGGTGCACCACCCACTACCCTTGGCAACAGAGTCTTTCCGCCCAGCGCAGCGTGTGCCAGCTCTGCGGTGGCATCGTCCACATCCATCCCTACGCCACCATCTCGCACCGGAGTCAGCACTGGATGTTGCGCGGAACCTCCTGCGTTGGAGCCACCGCTAGTCGCTGGTCTTGCTCTCGGCGGCCGCCGACCCCCTCGCCGACGTCTCTTGGGCAAACCCCGTGCAATTGCTGCTGCCAGCTCGCTTCGACTAATGTCTTCAGATACTGATTGCTTGGGCTGGATAATCCGGACCGTGGGTGCCTCATTCCGATGAAAAAGCAAGGCATCACCAACCGCCGCCGTACCGCGCCGATCATCATCTCCATCCTGCCTCTCCTTGGGCAAAAAGTGTCGATGAAAGAGCGGAAGATCAGAATCCGCGGCCTCCGACACGCCACTTTCTCTGGCTAACAAAGGCCTTTGAAGCTGACTCGGTGGCTGATGTTGTGCGGAACCTCCACTGTTGGCCGCATCATGAGACTTCCGTGCTGTCCTTGACCGCAAACCGCCTCGCAGACGTCTTCTGGGCAACGACCTTGCAATTGCTTCCGCATGCTGCCTCCATGCGGTATCTTCAACCGCAGACTCCTTGGGCAGAATCTGTCGGAACGTTGATGCTGCATTCGCCAGTGAATCGTATGTTGACAAGCGTCCCAGCCTCTTGCCCCTTGCGCTGGGCTCCTTTTCGGCAGCTACTACCACATCTACGCCGCCTCCGGTCGTCTCATCTCCCTGCCCTCTCTCCCACACACTTACATCATTACCCTCTTGTCCGTTCCCAGCTGACAACGAGCAGGCTCCCACGTGAGCCACGGCTTCATTTGGCTTCGCCGCTGGACTATCCATCCTGCTACTGCCTTCTCGACATCGATGACTCCAGGCGACCGGTAGATCACAAGGCTTCCGCGCCGGAATCTCTTTAGTTACACGATTTCGCTTCGGGATGATGATTATGCTCCTTAATACGACATTGCTTCCTGCAGTATCCAAGCGATCCACTACTAGTCCCCTTAACCACCTACAACCCTGCGCTCTCCTCCGCGTCCCTCCATGGAGCCGTTACAACTGCCGTGATTTTGAGGAGGACGGTCACATCGTTGCCTTTTCGCGCAACACACAGCTGCTGTCAAGATCAGGTAGCTCGGGAGCCGTTACGTCACTCACCGTCTCAACACGGAGCAGTCCGGTAGCACTGTCACCTCAATCTTTCCCTGCCTCAGCCTCAGCGTCTTCCCTTCGGCGCCTGCCCTTGATTCAATTGTCGCTTTACCATCAGATTCGCCCAACCGGCCACATCGAAGCCGTCAACCCACCAAAAAAATTCTGGAAAAGGAATAACTAACATAAATCGTAGTCTGCTGCCATATTCTCATCCGGAAAGTACATAACAATGCAACTTGTCCTATTCATCAGCCACAATGTGAACCCAACTTGTCTGTTGCCTCACTCCGTCCACAATCTCTGATGTTGTCCCCGTCTCCTTCCAGACTCTCCTTGTCTGCTGACATCCTCTCGGCACACACGCCTTCTTATGAACCTTCCAGTCCGCCTTTTGGTGGTCTTTTCCGCAATATGCCACTGCATGGCATCTATCGCACCGCTTCACTCCCACAGTCGTGCCGCATACCTTGCACAGCTTGACCTCCATGCAATCAGTGCGTCCCAAAACCTCACCAAGCATCTCGTCCTCTTGCCGCATTTCCTGCATCATTAATTGCATTTCCTGTCTCATCTTGATCTCACACTGCCCGCTTCCACACAAGGAGGTGACCCAAACTACAATGCGAGGTTTATCCCCGTGCAACATAGATATTGGACTCTGTAGGATGTCTGTCGCAAACCGCCCGCAGCATTCACAGAAAGCCCCCGAGGCACTGCGACATGCTGGTTCATGCTCCTTCATAAGAGGCATCATGGCCTGCGCGAACCGTTCGTTGTATTCGGCATCTCGTCCGGCACGATTCGCCTCGATGACAAGACTTCGGGCGATGCTGTGGTTGTGTGTGAATTGTCTGGCGCCAAATTGGCAAATGAACTCGACTTGAACAGTGGAGGTTGCCATAGTTCCGGAGCTTTAGGTGTTCGGTGTAACGTTTCGCACTGAGCGTGCTTGAAGGGTCAAAAGCGAAACGATGAGCAGCAAGTAGCAGTGTGCTGATTGATTGATATCGAATGTGTCTTTTTTGAAGGAATATTCCTGGTTGTTTTATGATAAATTTTTTGGGAATATTTCATCATGCTTGTCTCATCGTCCCCTCATTTTCTCCGCCCTTTCATACCATCTTTGCTTTTTATAGTATATGACGTTGCAGGGCATAGCGTTTCAAACTGCGCCACCAGGATACCCTGGACTTCACCAACGTGTAAGACACCACAGACGGCCCCACACAACCTTACGAATAACACTTGCGGCCATCAATGCTGTAAAAGTACCATGAAAACCACCCTCTCCATCTTCGTTCCTCAAGGCTCTTTTGCGCAAACCGCGACCGGTTTGCCTCTCCTGTTTTGGACGTCGCTGTGGAGCCAACCAGGGTACCATCCGGTCCAAGCCTTGTTCTCATTGGTCGAAGACCAAGTAGAAGACCAGGGTATGACGACAGCTTGACAGGGTTGTAACGATATTTTGTAAGCAGCCTTTTTTCGCCTTGACATAGATAGGGACGGATGCCTTCTATTGCGTGTTTCATGGTTATGAGTAAAGAAAAAAGAATGTTCGCAATTGCGATGGGACCGCACTGCTCCTGTTCACATTCAGTCTGGCTAGCTGTTTTAGGACATCACTGTGGAGTCAGCAGGGATGCCGTCCGCTCCAAGCCTTGCTCTCATTGGTTTGAGCCCCAGATAAATGACCAGGGTGTAACGATAAATTGACAGGGCTGTAACGATATTTCGTAAGCAGCCTCTCTGAGCTCAGACCATGATTTCGTCTTGACAACGGGATGCATGCCTTCTATTGCGTGTTTCTTAGTCAAGAGTAAGGAAAAAAATAGTCTTATTGGTATAAATCAATTAATTACGCTCTTATCTATCTTTTCATCTAGGTACTGCGGTATGCATCGGTGTGTTTGAATCTTGATGAAATAAAATGTCCCCGTTGACTGCCTGCGTGAATTCCACTAAGTCCCCATGGACTCAAACCTGGTGGGAGCCGGATTCGCATGTCCTATGGGTCCGAGCCTTGCGTCCAACGCGGCCAGTTGGCACAATATGCCCTTATCCTGCAGATGTTTCAGATACTTCCTTTCAAGCTAATTTGTTGTGGATAAGCACGTAGGGAGTGTCATATTGGGGTCGGATAGTAGATAAGTCCCTAACAGCCTTTAAATCACGAGCTTGACGCGATCAGTATTGCTTGCAATTTTTCGCGCAGTATTGAGATATTCAGGGATTTGGATGCGTTTTTCAAATCAGATTACCGGAAGTTATTTAATAGTATAAGTGTTGTATTATAAATCTAAAATATGGACAGTCGAACGTGATATGTGCTGGAAATGTAGTTGTGTAATAGGAAAATGTATAACTATTGACGGTCTTCAGGACGATATGGCACTTAAGAAGCAAATCTTAAGTATACCTATCGAGACTTATATCACCCCAATGAGAAAGCCCAGGACACTCCAATAGTATTCCCTGTATTGTATGCATTATAAAACCGCGCTGTTCAGAAGCTTCATGGTGTTTTTGACATAGGGTAGCAACATTGCAGAAATGTAGGGGCACATCAGTCTCTGTTAGAGGCATTCTGCCTGTCAAACGATATTCCGCCCCAGCCGAGGAGGCGTCCCGACCCACTTGGGCACCGCTGTGTATATAACTGGGACCTTCGTCCTCTTGACTTGAGCAGTGATCAAGGCCAATTTGACTCTCCACAACCCTCACATGCATGACATCTTTCCATTTATTTTGACACTGCTAAAATATATGGGCGCCCTTAACTACCCCACTTCTAATCCACCCAATCCACTGGGATTTTGCCAGTGGAGTGGACAGTGGATTGAGTGGAGTGGCTTTCAACCCTGTCCGATACGCGTTCGTGGAATATCTCCTCCGTGGGCGATTTCATAATCAGATGCCAATGGTTATAAAAGGCGTTCCAAGCTTCAAGTCCTTGGTCTTGCCCATGTTGCTGTCCCTGTTATTGCCACGTAAAAGTTGGTTGACAATGACGAAGAACTGCTTTATTTGCATGCCAAAGGCATAAAAGCGAAGCAGCGGAAGGGAAACAGGTAGCAACAGCGTTGCAAGACAGCGATCTGTCAAGATAACTTGTTACACTGAATGGATAGGATCACGATGATGATGATGAAAGCTCTTGATTTCTAGCTAAGGGACGGGCCTAGAGCCCGTCTTTTATACATGATGAAGACGGCTGCTGCCGGAGGCGGCAGTCCGTCGCCGCCGCACAGGGGCCGGGGCCCTGTGGGTCCCGGGGTCCGGGATCGTGGTCACAGGGCCGGCGATGTGGTCTGAGAAAGAAAGGAAAGTCGCGTTGTCTAGGAAAGCCGGAAATGAGGTTATTATGCGTCTCAGGATGACCCCGAAATGTGACATAACTGAAGGAAACTGTGACGGTACAAGGGCACGAACGAGGTCGAGTGCGACTTGGATAAAATGATTGTTTACAAGGAGAGAAAGAGATTCCTAAGGAAAGCTCTAACTTAAGCTATTTACACAATATTCATAAAGTGAGACTATTCATAAAGTATGAAAGTCACATGATCGTTCCCTCACAGAAACCGAGTATTGCTGACTTCGTACAGCGACTTCAGACGGTCCAAGGCCCAAAAGTAGTCTTGTTCAGTCTCGCCGCTGAGGAATGCAAACGCAATACAGAAAGACCGTTGGCAAGTGTCGACTCCGATCATATCCAGGAGCGGCATTCCGTATTTGTTCGTCTTATAGGTGCAGTCCATTATTAGGGTATCTGGGTAGGCCTGAAGATATGCCAGCGAGTCTGGATGGGCGAACAGGACAGCTGTTACTTGGTCATCTGGACCTAGTTGCATTCGGTTCCAGAATCCTTCTCGATCTAGTTGGTTGGCAAGTGCATTGATCGTACTCTGTCCTTCGCAAATATCTCGCCTTGCATCTGCAATACGATTGTAGATATCTTGCTGAGTTGCAATAGAAGTGGTGTTTTGGCGTATATACGTTCTGATATCTTTAGGAGCTATGCCAGCGTTTGACAGGCTTGTAAGCTGAGACATATGCTTCCCGGAAAGTACTCGATGAACCGGATGAGAAGATGGGTGTTGACTTGGCTCGTGATTATGTGAAGAAAACCGCTGATCGGGACGATGCCGTAAGGTCCAAGTTCTCTTATCCAAGGATTCCTTAGCTAAGACAGAGAACTCACAGCCAGTCCCTCGAGTAGTTGTCTTCCTTTGCCGCTCTTTTAATGCATTCGGAGGTTTAGAACGTCGATCACATAAGTACGTGATCGTGTGTCTGCCGGTCTTTTCTTTCGTTGACCTCCCATTTATAAACGCATAGCCTCTTGGGGCTGCCCACGCATTGATCGCTTTGAATACAGCATCTCGAGATTCGTATTCGCCTTCAGGGGGGAGGCAGTCGTCGGGAAACCCGTCGTTTCGATTTTGGGCTGAATCCATTCCTAGTTATAGTACTAGAAGTTGTAACTAAACTGGAACTTGGGAATAACATTCTGATACAGCCAAAAAGCGCTTGTAGTGAGAATATCCTCTTGAACGCGACGCGTTGAGTTTTCCGATACCGGAAGGCTCTTAACCTATTTAGGAAGAGCGACCGGTACCCGTCGGCCTATTGGGCCCCGAATGCGTTGGGCAGAATTGGGCAGGAACGGAGGAATGTTGGGAACGGAATTGGAATGGGGGTGGGGAAAGTTCGAGTGAGCATGAAAGTGGAGCAAGACATGAAGGGTGTGGACTGAGGTAGTGAGAATGCCTTGAGGAACGAAGAACGAAGTGACGAAAGGTCTTCTGCCCCATCGAGATCTTGCCCCGCTCCTTCGAGGAAACAAGGCTTGTGGCGGCATGGCGGAAACGGGCGGCAGGACTAACGTCCCGCTAGCGTCAACTAGTGATGCGAGTTCGCGCCGTGGCTTGCCGGAGAGCGGCAAAACCAAAGCGATATAATGTACTCTGTAACAACAATATAGCGATTGAATAGCGATTGAATAGCGATTGAATAGCGATTGAGTAGCAGCGATGAGCGTGTTTTCCAAAATGGCAGCATTGAGTTCTGCCTCTCTTCAGCCTCAAGATAACAAACCGCATGGTGAGGTAGTAACGAATGCCACTGCGCCAGTGCACAACCAACAGACGGTCTGGAGATTGGGGCACGGGCGGCGGGGTGGCGGGTGGGCGGTGAACGGGGTCGGCAATTGAATTGTCTACCTGTCCTTTCGGTGTCAGCGCGAACTCCACGATCAACTCTAGATTCTCCCCATTTTAGGGCCATGGGTGGAGAGAATGATGGGTATGATCGCCACCACCAGCCCGGCGCGAAAACGAGATGACCGGCTGACCAAAACCTCTTCCAGCTGGTCTTGTCCCCAGTGAACCGTCATTCCCAGTTATTAGCTGCACTGGCCGGAGAAAACCTTATACCCAACATATTCCTGGCGGAACTATCCAGGCGCCCGATCGCGATCTAGACCACGATACTACGACCGACGGCCCCGAAACTGAGATTCTAGCAGACCTCATCCACGAGTGGGTAGGTGCCATCAGGACAGGCTAATATGCTTCTCCTCACCGGGCCATTGGCTGACTCTCTTGCAGCCCAGAGGAAAAAAGCGGCCTGTCTTCATATGGACCTGTTGTACCTGTCTCCATGGCGGCATGCGCGTTGCAGTGACTTGCTGTCAAGGCTGCGGCATGCCTCGCTGCACTTACTGCCGAGTCGAAAAGATTTTCATCCGAGAGTAAACGGTAAGGATCATGATATTCGCATGTGACCACAGCTAAAATTGAGCTCCGACTAGCCGGTCTCATCTTGACAGGCTGCATACCGGAAGGTGAGGGTCTGATACACAAACTCTATACAGGTTGGCTTGTTTTCAGTTAGTTGGTGTTTGCTCCGGGGCGGCCAGCTCCGGATTGTGGGAGCCCTTCGGATGGATGTTTTGTTATTCAAGCATGGGGAACTCGGCAGGTATCGAACGGATGGTTCTTCAATAAGATTGTCCTGATATTCAAAACATCAATGTGACAACTATCTGCATCCTGATACGCCCTGGCATTGCTTATAGATTTTGTGACGGATGATCATTTACTCTCTGAAGTAATCTTTCAGCCCCGCTGATTCTCTAAATCTTCATCGTCCGGCGCTTCCTTGAACCGGACCATTAACCAGCCCCTGATATGCTCCCAATTCATCGTTGCCCCAACAGACGCCCATATCAAAAGCATCAGAATGGCGGCCAAAGAGATGAAGGATGTGCTGTTGACAGCTAGCGGACGTGGAATTGCGTTGGGCTGCATGGATAATACGGCGGCTGCCAGTGCTATAGGGGTGACCAACTGCATCAAAGAGCAAGGGAAGAACACGTCAGCCCCACAGCATACTAGTAGTCAGGAAGACTTACACCTAGCATGACAAGACTCATCACTTGCGTAAAGCCAGCTTTCCGGTTCTGGTCTTTGACATCCAGTCTACCTTCGTGTTTGAGATGAAATGACAACTGTCCAACAAGTAAGTGTGTTGAATATCACACGAAGAGTTTCCTAGGCCTACATCACTTTTGTATTCCTCACACATTTCTCGGAGAAATTCGAGCTCCCCTAAATCCTGCTCCAACTGCTTGAAGTGGTATTCTAATTCTGGAAGATATCGAGGAGAACGCTCAGGCACTGTAGCAAACATCTTGTCCGTATTGCAGGATTTCCACTGGTTGAGTGTTGTTTTTAATACGTGGGCCAACTGGTCCAAAAGTCTCTTGGTTCGAATGATGGCGTTGCGAGATTCCGTCACAGTGGAGGGATCTTGAGAAGTTGGAGAGTGTGATAGACCTGGGCTGGTAAGAGGGCATAAATTGACCTAGTGTTCCCTTGTTAGACTGTTGCGATGTTATCAAGCTAGCGACATGAAAGAGGGAGTGGAGGGACTCGAATGTGACGTACGTATGACTCGATCTTGTGTCGCATATTGGTGACTGTGTTGTGCCATTCGTCCTTACATTGCCGTAAACGCGGCTCAATGACAATCAGAAAATACTCCTGGGGAGTCAAATCCGGAATCGGTGCGTCACTTTGTCCGCCAGTTAGAGGATCGACATGACGCTCGTTTTGGTCGTTTCCCCTCAGTTCCTGGTACTTCTCAACACTTTCGCTTGCGTCCTGGTCTTCAAAGTAAGTATCGACAAAGAAGTACGCCACCCATTGCGAATCATGGGTCCCGGTGATGAGGAGACTAATCTGGGCTTGGCAAAGGTAGTCCATCTCCGTCGGAGGGGGGGATAGAGGTGATCTTTGAAGAAAACTCAGATCAATAACTTCTCTTAGAGGCCCTCCCTTGCCGTTTTCTCGAGGGTCTGTAGGTTGTCTATGACGGGGTGCCGTCCTCAGGACGTAACAAGGAAGGTCAAACACCAACTGGAAGAGCTGAAATTTGGTGGGCTGTGTGGGGATTAGTTTCAAAGGAAAGACAGTTAAGAATGGCGGAGGGGCTCACAGGAGGAATTTCTCCGATGAAGCTTCTGAAGGCCAGGTGTCGATACAAGCTCTCTCTCAAGCCCCTAGCTTGATTGATTGTGGCAGTGGAGATGAGAGCTGCCGTCGAATAACGGTTTAGGTCCGTGATAAATCTACAGGCAGTTAGTGGTAGATCTTGACTCCGGACATGAACTAGATTCTTACATTACACGGCGATTCGATTTACGTGAGCGCGACTGGTCATCTTGCTGAGATGCTGTTCCGTTGCTACCTCCCGCGGTTCTGCCTTCTGGAAATATCGAGCTCTAGAGAACATTAGAAACCAGGGGTTGTCGGAAAAACTGCGAGGCGCTTCACCTTCTCCAACAGTGAAAGATAAAGTCTTCGTGCACTGAGAGGACGAAGGTACCTGCAAGTCACTGCTGACTCCGTCCCGTCATGCGTCCACTCATCGAGAAGAGCAACACTTTCCGACGTGACGCTTGGGTTGCCGTGTTGTAACTCCTGAAGAGCGTCGCCTGGGCAGAAAGCTGTCACGCACTCTATCGAAGGCACCGGTCGATCTGCAGTCGCAGAGTCGGTCATGAAAAATTCAACCAGTTCTGTCTCTGGCACACCCAAATCCCGACCCGTTTCGATATGAGGCCTGTTTTCATCTTCCAGAATTGCAACTTGACGACACTCGAATGCCATATCTCAGGAGAAGGCTTCGTTCTGGACGTCACTCGGCTGGTCTGGGTGATCTTGGGGTTGAAAATCCGCTTTTCGCTTCTTGTTCCTTATGATCTTATTGTTGAGACAAGGTGATTCAGGTGTATGTAACTTTGCGCATCGTCGCAGATAGGACTGGTGGATAATGGATAGTGGTATTGGAAATAAGTGGCCTTAGTCGAAGGTACCGATGAACAATGCCGGTAACGGAATACGTGTAATGCCGTCCAAACTTGTCAGGCATGAAAGGGTAACCCTGATCGATGAATACACATGATGCATGACGTTGTTCATCCAAGGGAGGAAAGTAACCAATCGAATGAAAATGAAAAGGAGTATATGAAAATAACAAAACCAGCAGCAGGGAAAAATATGACGAGAGGGAAAAGTGTTGTGGTCAAACAAGGGTACCTTCGGAAGGGAAAGGTCGGGTTTATGAGCGTCGGGTGCGAAAATGGCTTTCACATTTGCTGCAGAGAGGATGCATAGCTCTTGATTTGATGCCCCGATTTGATCGGGTAAAATAGATTCGAAAGCTGCCACCCTTCACAACAGCGAGTCAGCATCCAAGACATTCCTCGACTCAGGCCGGGCTCATGAGTGACGTGGCCACTGGCGGTGTGTCGAGTACCGCTTGCGCCAACACACAAAAAAACAAAGATCGCCTTGCCCATCTGGCTATCAGAAAGCTGGGTTGCATCGTGCTCGTGATCAAAGATTGTGGATGAGCGACTCTGCGCCACAAGCAGAAAGTGCATGTTTGGGCAGCGACATAGTTCCATTGGTCCCGCAAAGCCTCGGTGGGAATGGATTCACTCGGGATTTTTCCCCCAACTGCGTTGGCAGCCAGGCCTCGTTGCCTTCCGTCGAGCTCTACGTATCAAAAAGGGACTTGTCCCCATCACGAGGTAAAAATTAAGCACTGCCTTCCGGAGAGCAAAACTGAGGCTTGAGGCCTTCCACCTGTGTCACCCTCTCAAAAGCGCTGCATTTGATTCGCAAGGCAAACAAAATGGGCGGGAATCGCGCAATTTGAAGTTATTGGCCTGTTAGGTTATTCGGAAAAATGCCTTTCGGTACGAAAGGTCTTCTTAAGCTCTGGGATTTCCCCCCCCCCGGATTAAGCGATTACCCGATTCGTAAGCGCAGCTGCACCTCTTGTTGGCCCGGATTAATACCACACCCGGGTGCCTTGAGGAACGAAAGGTTTTTATGCCCCGCCCCCCACGCCCCGCCGCTCACCCCCAAAACCACAAAGTCCGTCGTGATTGGTCGTCGGTGTCGTCGGTGCCTTTTTTCCTTCTTGCCTGCGATTCTTGCCCGGCTGGTTCTGTGCCTTCGTGTGTGTTGTCCAAGTAAGCGCGTTCCCAGCCGCCCGCCGCCGACCGCCGCGGCCCGCCGCCACCGCTTCCTCATCCCCTTCTCCTCACGTCACCTAAACGCAAGTCGCCTTGACTCTTCAGAATCGTCGTCAAACCAGCGCAACGCCTCCTGGACGGTCCTGTCGCTCAGTTCCTCCAGTCTCGCCTGCGCGGCAGTCATTTCTTCGGGGACCCTGTTTCCCACTAGGTCTCTCTCCCGCACCTTGGACACGAGCATGATGCCATCCAGCGTCCGGCACCGCGACAGCTGCACGTACAAGCTGTAAGGGTCGCACTGCGAGGGGACGACGCGTCCGTCGACATTTGTCGTCCTCGTCCCTCGCAGCTCCAGTGCTATGCGCTCGAACGTCCTGCTCTGCACCTTGTAGTCTGTACACGAAAAAGTCGCCGCACAGGGCAAGCCCTTTCGGGTAACGTCATTCTGCTGCCACGGCCGTTTCCGCTGGCATTGTATCTTAACGCTCATGGGCGCCAACAGCATCGTGCCCTGCGGCATCCCGACGAAGTGGAAGTCTTGTGTCGTTTCCGACTCCAGAATTATCCCCGCCGGCGGCCCGAAGTGGACCGTTATGTCGGCCGAGATTCGATGGCCCGGGTACGCCTTGTCGAGGATGACCTCCAGCCCCGTGTAAGGGGCGCCGTTGACCAGTTTTAGCCCCTGGTGGGTATTATGGTTTACGACGACCGGCATCCCGGGCACGAACATGAAGACGGCCGGCACCGGTATCGCGCTATCGTCGCCCTGGTTCAGCATCATGATGGCCTCTTCCTCTGTGGGCAGACCGTGCTTCCATTTGTGCTCGGATATGAAGACTCGCATCATCGACCGCTGCTGAATCTGGAACGACAAAGTCGCCTCCATGTTGAGGTTCCACCGATTCCTGTTCAGCGGCGTCACCACGGTGATGCCCGTCTCCCACGGGATCCGCCTGTCCTCCCGGTAGCACCTTGAGTTGAGGAGGTCTAGATCCGTCCGGTCCTGCACGCCCAATCGGATTCGCTTCAACAGCCTCTGCAGTACCGGATCCCCAGCGGCGCGCATTTGTTCGTCCAGCATGACGACCGTCGTGAATTTCTTCCACAGCGCGTGCGCCTTGTCATGCTGGTGCCGTTGCTCGGCCTTAAATGAGTTGTCTTCGTCCCACGACACGGCCACGCTGGGGAGCAGGATCGACCCCTCTTGGACCGGGCGGAACTGGCGGAAGTCTCCGCAAAAGAGAATGATGGGGATCCCGCCGAAATCTTGCTGCGATCCGCGGAACCGGCAGAGCTGCTCGTTCACCGCGTGCAGCGTCCGCGCTCCGAGCATGCTCACCTCATTAATGACTAGCAGGTCCTTGTCCTGCCAGTCCATTCGCGACTGGCCGTGGACGAATCTTTCCGCCCGTTTCGGCAGCCGGACGCCGTCTAAGTCTTTCGTCATGTCCGCACCTGTCCCTTGGTCCTTCGAGAACCCGCATGCAGAGTGGATCGTGATGCCATTGATGCGTGCTGCGGCCGTCCCTGACGTCGCCGTGATCAGCAGACGATTCGAAAGGCCCTTCTTAGCGAAAAGCTCGACGACTGCCTCGATGACTCGCGACTTGCCAGTCCCTCCTTCGCCGCCGACAAATTGGCAGAGCTGACCGATGTCGCCGTTCTCTCCACGGTTTATCAGGTCGAGCTGGCGACATATTATCAGGAAAGCGATCGCCTGTCTCTTGTTCAATGTCAATCGTGCCACCAAAACCTTGCCAGCCTCGAGGAAAGAGGTTGATGGGCCGAACCGGACTTCTACCCTCGGATCTGCATCGTCTACAGTCTCTTCCAAGTCTGCCGCCATCATTTGAATGTCCCCGTCCCCGAAACCGGTGAGCACGCTCCGCGCCGCTGCACCGCGATCAGTTCCATGGGCCGCGGCCATGTTTTGTATGCCCTGGATCATTTTCACCCTCTCTTTGGAGGCACATATCTGCTGAGACTTTATGGCCTTGACTTGATCTTGCGGCGGTACTGCCGCGCCAGAAAACATCCGCCCTGGCATCTTTATCCGTCTTTCACCCTGTTCGGGTGTTATGGTGGCCTGGAGTTCGGCCGTCGAGCATAGTGCTGATTGCTGGAAGCGGCAGAGCTGCTGCATCATTGCTGTGAGCTCCCGCGAACCCGCCGTGATCTGGTTCGCACCAATCGCGCTTCTGACGACATCGATAAGACGCGTTGCGTTTCCAAAGTTATCGGACTGGTACACCGATGCGGCGGCCTCTTCATCCACCTGGCCTGCTCCCGCCTCCTCAACATGTGCGCCCGTGGGGTCGCCGTCGCCGTCGCCGTCGCCGTCGCCGGCGCCGGATGAGGATGCCCATTGCTTAGCGTCCCGTTTTGCGTCTTCGGCGGACCTCCGAAGCAGTTGCACGTTATCGACGAGGCATGAGATTCTAGGATGCAGCGCCTCTCGTGCCCGTGCCCATATGTCGTTGATGTCGTCGCGTTCTTCACCCAAGAAGGACTCCCACGGCACAAACAGGGCAAGGTGCTGCACGGCTGCTCTTCAGTACGAGAGTTAGTCCCTTTCAGCCCCCTTTTCGGTCGCGTCGTCCCCGGACATACCTACGATGGCACGACCCTTCGTCGTCTTGGTCAAAATCTTTGCTCAGGTAGCCGTCAAGGCAGACGACGGCAAACTTTCCCGGCCGTCTCAGCACCTGCACCCAATGTCTTCCAGGCGTCCAATCGCTCTCGAACGGCACCTCTCCCCAGCCACCTGAGCTTTCGTCCTTGCCAACGCGTTTGAGCCCGACAAGCGACACGTAGTCATATAGGCACAGACCTCGCAGGACATCTCCACGATGACGATACGCCTCAGCGAAGCTAATTCTCTGGCCTGCTTCTTCCACGACGATCGACTCGTCCACGGAACTGTCGGTGACGGCCATGCCACTCTCTTGCCGGAGGTGTCGCCATCGTCGGAAGACGTGCCAGTAGAGCACAGATACGTTCAGGTACGCCCAAGCGCTGCTGTTCGTGAACTCGCTCGGGTATCCTAGAAGATGGGCGACGACCTCGACTTGCGATAGAGGCCGCTCGGTGAATACACGATTCGCCACTCTCATTAAGAACTGTCGCGTCCTGTTTTTGGTACAGTCGTCACCAACGGCGTCGCCGCCAACATCCGCCCCCTCGGTCGGCAATCCACCTGCTGAGACGACAGGCAACAGTTCTGCGGCCGCAGCGACTCGCTTCCACGTCGGGTCCTCTACTTTGGTCGCGTAATTCGTGACATAATAGACGAGGGCCATGGTCTTCCGCTGCGTCGCTATGAAGGAGATGTCGTGGTTGTGGCGAAGCCCCACGGCAATGGCCTTGTTCCACCGATTAACCATATTGTGCGTCCTGCGAATCTGCAGCACGCCATCTGGCGTGAATGCAGTTTTGTCGACCAATCTCCATGGCGCCTTGAACCGACAGAGGTCGCCCTTCCGTCTCTTCTTGCCCAGCGAGTACTTGACGCAGGTCGGACTGTGGGTATGAATCTGCGTCGCGCCGGCGCAGAAGTTGGCTTCCTCGTCAAATGCGGCCGAGAACTGCTCGGTGTTGTCCAGCAGGGAGGAAATATCGGACGTCACCGACCGCTCCGCTTGCACGACGTAGAACCCTTCCTGGTCAAGATCCTGCCTAACATGTCAGCCTAGCCCCGTTTGCCCACCAGAAGTCCTGGATGGCCAACAGCACGCATTGAGCATTACCTCGGAGAAAACACCATCCACATATTGGACGATGCGCTCACGATACGCCGCCTGATCCTCCCCGTGGATATCGGCAAGCATAGAGCTCAGATGCGCGTTTCCATGCAACCAGAGCAGCCCGTGAACGTGAAGCGCCCCTCGTTCATTGGTTTCCACAGCACCATAGTACTGGCTGATACGCCCGAAAACGGACTCTTCTCCTACTTTCACGTAATGCTCGAAAAACAACGTCATCTCCCGGTGGAAGAATATAGCCGAACTCATGGGGTCTGAGATGGACAACCGCATACGTTTAAAGGACATGTCAAGGCTTCGCAGGAAAGCCTCGGCTGCCTCAGGATCGCGTGAGCGATACGCTGCCAGTCGGAGCTTCACCGGGTTCGTAATGTCGTTTGGTTGATAGTGAACCAAATGGCAGGCACGCCATAGCGAACGATGAGCGCCTGGATCTTGTGCCGCATGCTGAGACGGAGCTCTCGGGACATAGGCTGGCGGTAACCATACAGTGAAAGGCTTCTGAGAAGCTCTTTCACACCATCATCGGTAGTCTTACCTGAGCTCTCCAACTCTGCCCCAGGGCTCCTAATAGTGCAGACCGTTTGGACTAAAATACTTCGAACACCCGTTAAGTTGCCAAGGCAAGGGGCTTAACGGCTGAATATTCAGCCCCAAGGGTAAATACCGTCTACCTGCTATTAAACTCTTCTGGGAGGCCCCCTTTCGACTGTGGCGATAACCAGCTATCAAAACCACTTCAAACCTGTAGTCAGGGAGTTGACTGATAGACATAGGGGTCCCTCTACCACTTCCTTCCAGGCCCAATCAACTATATACCGTATATCGAGTTCCCCTTTCCCTGTAGCTTATAGGAAAACGTCATTTAGTCAATGTACCGTGGTGGATATGGCGGATCGATCAGCCGCTGAGCCTGACGGCGCTGTTGGTCAGCAAGGCGCATCTTCATCCCTACGTTGTAGTTAGCCATAATCGCAGTACGTAGGAAACGCAGGCGTATAAACCTTCCGTGGGCGTGTGGTTATAGAGGTTCTGACGGTCGAAAGGCGCCTCGAGGAGTAGGCCTTGCAATGAGGTAACTCGTGACACTGCAACATAACTGATACCGGCCTGGAAGTCGCGTGTAGCGAGGTCAGTAACTATCTGATCCTTCGTTAGGCTCTGGCATTTGTGAACAGTGATGGCAAATGCCACGATCAGGGGAAACTGGGTGCGAGAGCAGGTCTCGTTGCCCACTAGGAAATCACGCGTGACGGGAAGGATGGGCACGATTTTCCTGCCCTCGTTAGTTGTTAGATACGGCGGCCCGTCGTAGCTATCAAAGTCCACCATGATAACGGCCGGGGGGTCTTCCCATGGGTTGGCGCCTTCATTCCAGGCGACATCATATATCGTACCCTGGGCGCCATTAACCAGGCCAGCTGGTTGCCACAAATTAGTTGTGAGCATTACCCTGGCGCCTCTAGCAACAGCAAACTTGTTGGATAGATTGCCAGCGTTGTCGCTTGCCGCCTGCCCCGCGCCTTTGCCCTGGTTCTTTGCCTCCACCTGTATTGCCGGGGCGTTAAGGTGCACCATATGCTCGTAATTGTATTCGTTAACGCGGGCCTTTGTAGAATACACCCGCATAGCGGCCTTGAATCTGTCAACCTCGCTCTGCGTTAGCTTGGCCTGCACCCGACTGCTAAGGAGGTCCCAGGAGGGTATAGATAACTTGACTTCACGCAGTTCTTGCAAGGCCTGACGGAACCGGGCTTGATCATCACCAGTCTGGCGCTGTACCGTGGTCAGGAAGACGGTGCGGTCAAACAACCGGTAGGCCACCTGTCCTCTCCTTTCCAACGAAGACAGGCCAGTGCTGGCGGTTGAATACAGCGGCTTTTGTCGGACGGGTGGTAGCTGGAAGAAATCGCCCACAAGCAAGACGCTCACACCACCAAAGAACTCGAGGCTACGCTGTGGAAAGGCCTGTCGCAGGCGAGAATCAATTCGCCCGAGCTGCTCAAGTCCTAGCATGCTCTTTTCATCGATAACGAGGTACCTGACGTGCCGTAGGCGGGACTGAAGGGCAGCAGCGTCAGCTGGGCGAAGTTCGGTAAAGGCACCGCCTACTGGGAGACGGAGCAGCGAATGTATGGTGCTGCCCTGTATCTGGTTACTCGCAACGCCTGTTGGCGCTACGCGGCAAATAGGGCTAGGATTGGGCAGGGCAGCCGCCTGAAGGTGGGAGGAAAGCACCTTGATAAGGAAGGACTTGCCCGTGCCGCCGCCGCCGTCAACGTGGAGAAGGATTTGAGTAGGATTTTGCGCCTGGAAGTGACCAATGAAGGTATCGTACACTAACCGCTGTTGCGGGTTGAGCTGGTCACGCCAGTGAGGGCCAAGGACCTCCACATCGTTGGCTATAGGGTTGCTAGCGATGAGGTCTTTCCAGTAGCTGTCTCGAAACTCTGGATAAGTGCCCACATGCCGTGTCCAGTCGTAATTGACATCGATATCGCGGCGGCCAAGTAGGTCAAGACCTTCCTGGGTAAGGGGGTTGTCAGGTAAAAGGGCGGCGAGACGGATCCAGTCTTCGTCATCAAATTCCTCCTCCACTGGCAGAGCCTCGTACTGATCCTCTTGAGGTTGTAATCGAACCTCTTTTGGCCGGCCGTAATGGTCATCACCATGACTGTGGTGCTGCCAACAATAGGAGAAGGCCTGAGCGTGAGAATTAAAACGATGGCCGTCAAACATGAGGAGCTCATCATGCCGACGATGTGGGTGGTTCAATGTCAGCCCTACGCGGCAGTAATCTGGCCACTGTTGGCCTTCTGGATCAGCCTGATAGCGAGGAAAGTAGACCAATACACGCGGCCTGCCGTTGACGTTGCCTGGCTGCCATTGCTTCCACTTGGAAGGGTCCCTAGAGTGGAAATTCCAGTATTTGAGAAAGGAAACATAGGTCAGGTCCTCTAGGGATTCGGGGCGTTGACAGTACTTTTCGTAGACGTTCGGCGCCTCGTCAACCTCATCGGCGTCAATCCGTAAAGAGCGGGAATGCATGTCAGGATTACGGCAATCAATGTGTAAGCAGGTTCGTGAGCCCTCTTGTAACGGCAGACCGAGGAGCAAGTGGCTAACCTCCTGCTTCGAGTAGTCTCGCTCAGCAACTAGCTGATTTAGGAGCTTTGACGTGAAGGAAATCAGCGGGTTGTGGTCCTTGACCCGGGGCATCAGGGCCTTCCCAATCTGGGCTAAAGATTCACTCTTCTTCTCCGACTTGGAGCAGTATTTAGCTGCGTAATCGATTACCTGCTGCAGGCTCGTGCAGGGTGAGACATCTGTATTGGCTAGCCACGCAACGGCAAGTAAGCGGTTGTAGTGGTTCATCTGGCTATCGTTCCGCTCGCCCCTAAAGCTCCAGTGCTTAGAATGAGGAATCTTTTCAAGGGAGGCTAGCAGGCGCTGCCCGTGAGGAAATCCAAAGCGGCACTCCACCTGCTTGGTATGCTTGCTGAGCTGCATACAGTAGTTGTTGCAGCGATGGCGCTGCACGCGGTTGACCACCATCGACAGGAACTGGACGGTAAGGGGATGTTCCAATAGATTACTGATCAAGGGATTCCCTTCCCCAGGTGCCTGCACCCTCTGAGGCTCTGGGTTGACAGCGGATACGTGATATCCCCAGATTCGGGCAAATCGCTCCCGGGACTGGCTGTCATCGGGATCCAAGTCCGGGTGGCCACTTAGCCAATATAGGCCGTGGTGGTGACTGGAACCCCTGCCCTGCCACTCGTAGCGACCCCAAAAGTCCGTTAGGTTGAACTTCTGCTTCAGGACAATAGTCCTAAAGAGCGTATAACGCTTATGGAAGTGATAAGCGGCAATGTGGGCGTTGTCTCGCAGCAGTTGCCGGGATAGAGCCATTCGCGCCGCCTCAGGAGCTGCTTTCCACTCTTGGAATCGAGGCATATGACGATATAGGGACTCCCAGTGGTAATCAGCTGCACTTGCTGTAATGAAAAGGCCAGGCCTGCCTAGATTGTAGGCACATGCCTCCAATTCCTTCCTTTGCTTATACCAATATGGACGGGTGCCCCTGATTACGGCCGCTTGGCGCGTGATCGACTGGATCATGGCCTGAGCCTCTGGCTCGTCAGGCTTAGCCATCGCTTCCTCTATGTCAGCGCGCGTAAGGGGTTGACGGCGGCGGCCTTCGTGTTGCTTGACCGAGTAGTTGCTCCGCTTTCTGACCTGCGCACGTAATAGCGTGTTGAGGGCGACAAAAGGCCACGTCTTATGGCGGGCAAAACGTCCGTCTTGCCATCTCATCGCATGGGCAAGGTAGTCCTGGTACGTGACGCTCCGTAGGCGAGGCTCCACGAAGTCGGCCTTGCCGTCAGGGTAGAGGGTGGGGAACGCGAGCGTCAACAGCGGCTGGGAACGGTTGAATTCGTTGATAGGAGTCCTGCGAATGGAAGGTAGTGGCATCTGGTGTTGAGCCTGCGCGTTAGGCGGTATATGCTCAAGATCGGCCATACGCTCAGGGTCAGGGGTACCATGAAGCAATCGGGACTGCAGGGCGTTTAATTCGGTGTCTGTAACCTGCAAATCGGGGATCGCCGATGCATCTGCATCTGCTGGATCCTCTTCTACATTCTCCTCAACGGGACCTTGGGGGGCCTCGCCGTCAGGTATGTCAGCCACTTGGCTAGCAACGGAAGCAACTATGCTGCCGTCAAGAGGAAGCCGTTGCAAGCGATCCTGCCTCACAACGATATCGCGATAGCCCGGGTGGTGGCGCTGTAGGTAATGCAGCCAGGTCAACAGGCATGAGCGGCGTACCCGGAAATCGCGAGCAAACTGCTGCTGGAAGTGAGGGTCGCCCTCCATATTAGGAGGCCGCAGGAGCACGATATCTAGCTCTTCAGG
This sequence comes from Dactylonectria macrodidyma, assembly GCA_020744425.1. NCBI lineage: Eukaryota > Fungi > Ascomycota > Sordariomycetes > Hypocreales > Nectriaceae > Dactylonectria > Dactylonectria macrodidyma. The sequence goes on along the minus strand of JAGMUV010000053.1, from coordinate 145,595 downwards.
TAGGACTGGGAGCTCTTCAAATAGCCTACCAACATTGCGAAGGAAGTGGACAACATGGCCGCGGTATTTATACTGAGAGCCACGTACCTGTAGGACCTTCACGTGTACGTGAACCCTAGCAATCAGCATCTCCTCAACCATCGTTAGGCTAGGTAGATTACCGGGGACTTCCCCGAAGTCAAGGCTATTCGCAGCGCTAAAGAAGTAGGGCTCGTCAGCGGTTCTCTCCCTATCTCGACTAATGCAGCGGCTGCAGACTCCTAAGCTGTTTTTCTTCATATCGAACCAATGCTCCCGGCAGCGAATGCAACTATGCATCTTGTCGTCATTCAGGGCAGTATAGAACTCCCGCACAAGCGCCCGATCCTCCTCACTAAGGGCAGGCAAATCAAGGTCCCCTGTAAAAGGTGGATCAACTATCTGATCAAACTGTCGTTCTTGAAGCTGTGGCCGTGGCCGTCGGTTCACGATGCCTTGACGTGTATAGCGGCCGCGGCGATGACCCTGTGGCAGTAATGAAGCAGTGGTAGGGAACGATTCCTGTGGTACAGGCGTGCCTAGCACAATAGGACCCGTTGTGGCCGTGTCACTAGGAATCGGCGTGCCCAGAACTACTCTTGGCGGGCTTAAGGTGGGAGGGATAGGGAGGGCTCCTTCCGCTGCGCTCGAGGTAGATGGGCCCAGCAGAGGTCTAGGCAGTCCCTGGAGGACGGGCGCCAGACCACGGAATACAGCAGGCGTTGCAGGGGGTTGTGAGCTATTGATGGACACGAGCGCTTGCGCGTTTCGCCGTGGAGGCGTCAATTGAGCCTGAGAATCGGTCCTCTTCGTCGTTCTGCGCGGCGATAGCCTCGAGGCGATGTTCCGCATGGCGGCAACGGCGGCTCGGGATTCGGCCACTCGCTCCTTTTGGCGTGCCCTACAGCTACTACACTGTCTCGTAAGCCTCGCAGGGTCCTTGACGCTTCGAAACTCGACCTCGGGCAGGTCTTGCTTGCAAGTATGGCAGTTCCGAACTGCCTGGGGTATATCATTCTCCATCCGGCTGCATATATTATTATCCGCCTCTTACCCATGCAGACGACCGGGTAGGTACCGCTTAGGCAGCGAGGGTTTGCTTAGATGTCCCGTAGCGTGACAGATCTCGATATGGGAGGTTGTCTGTAGGGTGTTTTGATTAGGTTCGAACGATCAGGGAAGGAGGGGACACTGCACCGCTCGACCGGAGGCAGGTGATACGTGAGCCGAGACGTCGTTAGCAACCTCGTAAGGTTTGGTGGATAATAGTTTTGACGGGAAAGGGAAAGCAGACGCCATGTCGGTGCTTCGGCCAGAATCGCGCTTGGAGGCCGGAGTTGATTGAAGGACAACCTTATAGCTCCTGGAGAGCTTGCCAAAAGCGTTACCTAGTCAACGATCACGGGCTTTCCCATGTAGTGGCGTCGTTAGCGTTGACAACTGACCAATTCAAGCACGAGTTGAGCACAGACCATGCCAATTAGCCAATCAGAAAAGGTTTTATGCTCAATTCTTTCTGACTGAGTAAAACGCCCTTCGGGCTGAAAAACGCCCTTCGGGCTGAATTAGTCCGGACTGCAATCCAAGATCAACAATCAATCCACAACGGGCGTTCGTGGATTGACGACTAGGATGATGCGTCCCTTGAAACGAGCCTTGTTGATCTGGATCGCACCAGTAAATTGATCAGAAATACCCAAAACAAAATAGTTGGCGCAGCAACAATCTTGGGTACCCTGATTTTGTAACACCATGTCAACAACCTAGCGTACTTAGCGTCCACACCAGGCGTCCGTATTCTCTGCCCTGATCTGTAGTCTGGACTAATAGTCTAAACGGTCTGCACTATTAGGAGCCCTGCTCTGCCCTAGCTGCCGCTAACCTGTCTGCAGTCAGCGACCGTACGATGCGCTCCACCTTGCGGAAATTCTTCCTCGTCACGCTCAGCATGCTGACACGCCGGTTCCTCGACCGCACGCTCATGTTGAACACGAGAAATGCGAAAATGTGGTGCGTCGCAAATCGGCCGCCATGACGCTGCAGCACAATGTCAGCCCAGGTCCGAAGGCTCATGTTCCGAGACAACAAGAGGTCTCCCGCCGCCATATCTGCTCCACTCATGTTGACACCTCTTCCCGCCTCTAAGGCAGCTTCTTCGACTAACCGTGGCCCCCCGACGCCGAACGGTAATAGCGTGGGAAACGTCTTCGCGACGAACGAGGCATCAAACGAGTCGGCGAACTCGTCCCCACGAAACACGAATGTACGGCTCAGAGTCGTCAGCAGGCCTCTGCCACCTTTCAGCCGAGGATCCAACCCATGTTCTCGGGCCCATATGGCAGGTCCCAGCACCTTCACCGACAGCGTCGCAAGCAAACCGCAATTTCTCGACGTCCGCTACATCCGGCGGCCCGTCCAACGGAAACATTCCAGAAGAGGTGACCTCATTGATCGGTTTCGTGACCTGGCCAGCCTCAGCTCCACCTTCGCAGCGAGATTCCTTTCCCTCGTCCGTCACTGGTCCTCCAGTCTGGCATGTTGGCGCGCCTTCTCCCTGATTAAGCAGACCGAGGATTTCCTCGATCTCCACTGAATCCTCATCGTCCATGGCGCGCTCCGTGGGCGGCACGACTTGCGCCGTTCGTGTCTTTTCCCACGCCGACGGCTCGTTCCGCTCCATGCGATCGTACACCAACGACGGCACCCCATGCGGCGGGACTCCCCAACTCTCCAACTCCGCCGCATTGATCTCGATCTCAGCATAGTGTGGATTGTTCTTCTTCAGCCAGACAAGGGCCCTCTCAACGACTCGCCGCCTCACCGATAGGAGGCTGGAAAGATCGCTCGGTCCCGGTTTCTCCGCGCCTTGCCACGAGACGTGGATCTCGTCCATGACTTGCAAAAGCGGATGGGGGAGCACTTTTGCGGCCAGCTCCTGCACGTTGTTCGGGAACACCGTGATGTGGCCTTTGACATGCCTCGGATACCTCAGAGTCTGCCTTTGGCCACCCGGAATGCTGTACCTCGTGACAAATCCATAACACGAATTCAGCGCGATGAGCTTCTCCTCGACCAGTGTGAGGCCCTTGAGCTCGTCGGGAAACATGTGCTCACAGCCAAGGCGGCCGTGAAGTTGGGCCGCTGGCGACAGGCCACCCCGCCTCAGGCAACGCATACACTCCGCACAGCCTAAGATAGATTCTCCCACGGGAAAGCAACTTCGACATGAAAATGGCGAGCGGTCGCCCTTTTCGACGCAGCTCGACATCCATCGATCCCACATCACCTCGCTCAACTCTTTTTTCGTGCGCTTACGGTAGCACAACATGCAAGTCCGTATCGGCAAGGTGCTCGCATCGTGGAATGCGTGGTAAAAATCTCGCACGGTCGACACCTTTCTCTCATGCGGTACTGGCGTACACCACGTCTGCTCGTTGGACAGACTCTCCTTCACGGCAAAGTCCTCCTCCAAGAAGCGCAACACGCTCGCCAAGTCTTCGGCCTGCAGTTCCCGTCTCCTTTGCCGTCGGGTTCCAGCTCGAATTTGTTTCCTCCTGGGCTGACCCGGTGGCTGATGTTGCGCGGAGCCTCCACTATTGGCCGGATCATGGGACTTCCGTGCTCTGTTAGACCGCAAGCCGCCTCGCAGAGGTCTTCTGGGCAACGACCTTGCAATTGCTTCCGCATGCTGCCTCCATGCGGTATCTTCAACCTCAGACTGCTTAGGCAAAATCTGTCGGAACATTGATGCTGCATTCGCCAGTGAATTGTATCTTGACCAACGTCCCAGCCTCTTGCCGACTGCCCTAGGATCTTGTTCGGCAGCTGCCACCACATCTACGCCGCCTCCCGTCGTCGCATCTCCCTGCTCCCTCCCCCACACCCGCTCGTCTAGCATCACAAACACTTCTCCTTCCGATCGGCCGCCATTTCTAAATCAGTCCAATGTTGAGAACCCCCTGATGCAACCGTTCCCACACTCAACTTTCCGGGCCCGTAGTTCCTAAATCAAATAAGAAGGGGTAACCCTGAAGAGCTGGCACCTGTAATTCGCCATCCGCAAAGCGTCCATTGTCACAATCCCTACCGGTCCATGCATACAATTCGTCGCCGCAACTTCGTCAACAGCGGGCCATTCCAACGCTGCGCTCTCCTCCGCGTCCCTCCGTAATTTTGAGGAGGACGGTCGCATCGTTGCCTTTTCGCGCACCACACTGCTGCTGCTAAGAATAGGTAGCTCGGGAGCCATTACGTCACCCTCCATCTCAACATGGGAACAATAGAACAGCCTAAGTTTGCCTCTCGTTTTGGTACAATGCCCTGAAACTTCATCGCACCCGTCACCCTCCAAGGAAATAGCTAGAAGTTGACTTAAGAGCATACTGTATCCGAAGGAATTGTCGTTTGTAAAATAGAATGGCCACCTCTCCAAAAGATGAAAAAGTTGACACTATCTCTTTCCCGCTGGTCAGCATCAGCAGTGACACTCCATGTCTCCAAAGGACGGGGACAGGCATGCCTTTTCAGCCACTTTACCCGCCCTTGTGAATACAAATCTTCTTGTGGACCTTCCAGTCAGCCTTCTGGTGCTCTTTCCCACAGTATCCAACAACTTTACACCGACCACATCTCTTGATCCCTTCCGTTGCCCCACATACTTTGCACGGCAAAATTTCCATGCAAGTACTCCGCCTTCGGTGCGGATCCTCTTGAACAATTCCAGCCATTGTATCCTGGATTTCCTGCCGTATCCGCGTCTCACATCCCCCTTTCCCACACACGGGACTGACCCAGATGCCAACGAAAGGATCCTCCGCCACGTGAAGCCAAGACATGGGGCTTTGCAAGATGTTCATTGCAAGTAACCCACAGTTTTCGCAAAATGGGTTTGAAGCGGCACGACACGCCGCTTCATGCTCCTTCATGAAAGGCTGCACTGCAGTCATAAACAGATTGTTATACCCGGCGTTTTGCCCTGCAGCCTGAGCGTCGTTGACAAGACTGCGGGGAAGGTCGTGGGTGTATTTGAGCTCTTGAGTCTCGCCGCAGTAGAACTCAAAGCGAACTGAACAGCTGGCCATAGTGCAAGAATTAACAATAAGAATGAGAACGCAATGTGTCTTCTGTTTGAAGGAAGGCCTCGAATGATCCTTGGTTGTTTTATAATAAAATTATTTGAAAGTTTCATGTGCTTATCTCACCATCCCCTCATTTTCTCACCCTTTCAAACTGTCATTAGACTTTATAGCGTGGCATGCGCCACCAGGATCCCGTAAGCCACCAAAGACAATTCCGGACGGAAAATATAAGACGGCCCCACGCAACCTTGGGAATAGCATTTGTGAAAATCTCCATATCAGGCTCTTGGCCAATGCTGTAAAAGCACCTTGAAAACCGCCATAGCCATCTTCGTTCCTCAAGGCTCTATGCGCAAGCCGCGACCGGCTTGCCTCTCCTGTATGACCAAGAAGCTCCTCCATCTCCTCTAGAACGGTCGGAATGATTGGCTGCCCGTAATCCTCCGTACTGGACTGTTCGGGATGGTGAAAGAGGACGTACGGGACCCCAGGAACAACATGAGGTCGGTTCGACTGTTTGCGGATGTAATGGTTATTCCATACCCGTACGAAGGCGCGCAGGTCCGTATCTAAAGGTTCCATATATATATGGGAATTGATAGGGGGGCATGATGTGCCTTTCGGTACGAAAGGTCTTCTTAAGCTCTGAGATTTTCACCCCCAAAATTTGGCCCCCCCCCCGGAAAATTACCCGATTAAGCCATGCGCAACTGCGCCTCCTAATTGGTCCTAATCCTCCCATTCTCATTTGGCACATGTGCTCCTAATCCTCCCACTCTCATTTGCCACATGTGGATGAACTTCGAATTCACCCTCCCCCCCGAGATCAAGTGTAAAGAAGTCTTCATTGGCTGGGTTTTTTCTGTTAAGAATCACGTGGGTTTTACGTGAGCTTTTAATTTATAATAATGTTGGCGCTCTTGTCATTTGCATTTTGTGAGATGCCTGCTCCTGCTTAAGTTATTACATTATATCGGATTTATAATATATAATATATATATATATATATATATAATAGAAAATACAGGATTGATTTTTCTCGACATTTCATTATGATCTCCTTTATCCCTTTTGGAATACCTGGTAGCCACTTGACGGAGATTTGGGTCTTTGGTGGATATTTGGTGCTGCGAACCCCGCTTCAGACGTCATCATCGTCATAGAACGCGAACCGGACGTTCCGGGCGGGGGGCATCATCGTCCCCTGCGTAAAAGAGCCAGAACGACGGGGGCAATGCAATCGGAACAAAACACCCGCCATCTATCAATCAATACATACCTGACTGTTTCTTGGATTCGCTATCTAAATTATAAACTATATTATTGCTCGTATTGTGCGCATGGGTGCAATAATGATAACCGGGCCTCATTTAATGTTCCCCCGCACAATTGCTCTAGCCTAGCCTCGCCATCAAACATTTCCTGTGGTATTTTATTCCCGACTATATCCTCCACACGCGCCTTTGACAGCAATATAATACCATCCAGCGATTTGCACCGCGATAGCTGCACATACAAGCTATATGGATCGCACTTTCGTGGCTCGAGTTGTCCAGTCTTGGTATTCAGCTTTGTCCCGGTTCCTCGCAGCTCCAGCGCAATCTGGAGGAGGGTTTCGCCTTGGATTTTGTAATCGGTGCATGCGAATGCCGCAGTGCAGGGAAGTCCTCGGCGGCTCACATTATGCCTCTGCCAAGGCCTCTTCTTGACCCTCTTGTTCTTTTCGATTGGTATTTGGGCACTCGTTGGAGTAAGCAGGATTGTGCCTGGCGGCATTTCATCAAATTCGAACGTCTTGGTTGACTCGGACGACAGGATGATGCCGGCAGGTGGTCCAAAGTGGAGGATGATATTCGGGGCCAGTTGATAGCCTGGGAATCTTTTGCTGTCTGGTATAACTTCTAGCGCTGTGTACTTAGCGCCGTTCACGAGCTTGAGGCCTGGGTTTATATTCATGGTCACCACAACCGGCATACCAGGCACGAACATGAATGTGGCCGGCACACAGATCTTGCTGTCATCTCCAACGCTGGCCATGAGCGTAGCTTCTTCCTCCGTTACCGGAAATGTATTGGGTTTACCCCAACGGTGCTGGGGTAGAAATATCCGGACTGGCTTCTGGTGGTGCCTCTGGAAGGCCAAGACCGCATCCATGTTCAAGCTCCATCTATTGCTGTTAAGGGGTGTAACTACTGTGATGCCCTTGCTCCATGGTATGGCTCGACCTTCCTGGAAGCACCGGCTATTAAGAAGCTCCATGTCGGACTCGTCTTGCTGCCCCTGCCGGATCCGAGTCAGCAGCCGCTGCAGCTGCGGGTCCCCCGCTGCGCGCACCTGTTCGGTGAGCATAACGACGGTGGTAAATCGAGCCCAGAGTGCGTGCGCCCTCATTTCGTCCGCAATCCTGAGGGCGGACCATGGCGTCAATAGCGACTTGTTTTGCACTGGGCGGAACTGGTGGAAATCTCCTGATAGTAGCACCACTGGGATCCCGCCAAAATCCTGATTCGATCCCCGGGAGGCGCAAAGTCGCTTGTTGATGTCGGAGAGCGTCTGGAGGCCCAGCATGCTCACCTCGTCAATGATGAGCAGCCACTTTTCTCTCCATCTTCTTCGAGCATCACCGTCCACGTAGGTTACCGTGCTGCCATCGTCGCCATTGCTGCCGGATGCGTTGGGTTGCATCCCACAGGCGGAGTGAATAGTCACGCCGTTGATCCGCGCTGCTGCGGCCCCCGATGTCGCCGTCATAAGCAGCCTGTGCGATATGTCTTTGCTAGCGAACAATTCCGCCAACGCCTCGATGACCCTGGACTTCCCGGTGCCGCCCTCCCCACCCAGGAACTCGCATAGTTGTGCGTTATCATTGTTCTCGACATTACTGCCATCAACATTATCGCTGTTATCTTCATCCGGGATGGTATCGAGATGGCGACACACTAAAAGGAAGGCGATTTCCTGCCGCTCGTTCAAGGTAAACCTCCTTGCAATCTCCCGACCGGCTTGGAGGAATGTTGCCGACGGTCCAAAGGCGACCCTGGCACTGGGTCTTGGGGTGTTCCGGGTGTCTGTTTCTGACATTTCTATAATATCTTCTCCCTCCCCCGCGAAGGTATGGTTCAGTGATGCTTCTGCGCCGGCAACTGTGATTTGCGTAATCTGAGCTCCATCAGTGCCTTGGATTCTTTTCACAATTTCCTTGTCAGCTTGATCCTGCTTGCTCTTGATCCCTCTAAGCTGACGTTGCGTTGGGAGCTCGCTCCTGGCTACCATGGCTGGCTGGTACTGCTCTGGGTTCTCTGCGGAAGCGACAGTCTCGACATCATCCGCAAAGTCGGTGATATCTGCTTGAACTTCGCGAAGCTGATCTAGCATCTGCAAAAGATGCTCCGAACCAGCGGTCACCTGGTTGGGGGCTGTAGCACCTCGTACTGTCTCAATCAATCGGCCAAGCTGGCCAACTTGGTCTGGGCGATATGCTTTTACTGGGCCTGTGGGATCTTGGAGATCATACCCCATAGCGTCGATATCATCCAAAACGGCGTCGTCCCCCGCAGCCGCCCACTGCTTTGCATCTCGCCGCGCATCTTCCGCTGATCGCTTCAAGAACTGGATGTTGCCTGCGATAGTCTGGAGTCTTTTGGGGAGTCGCCGTCTCCAATCTTCCCAGATTTCATTAATATCGCCTGATGCTGCTGTAGTGAACTTCTCCCATGGCACAAAGAGTGCGAGGTGCTGTACTGCAGCTCTGGTGCTAATATTAGTGTATGCTCCTCGTTTATCCGTCCCACCTGTTCTATGGCTTGTGCTTACCTGCGGTATCTGTCTGCGTTTGTGTCAATATCAAAGTCCATATCGAGAAAGCCGTTCATGCATGGCACTGCATACTTCCCCGGGGGTCTTAGAACCTGCATCCAGTCCCTTCCCGGCTTCCAGTTCCTTTCAAATTCTATCTTCACCAACTCCTTGGAAGATGAATCTATCCTCTTTTGTAATGTAACAAGCGATACGTAGTCATAGAAGCATAATGTCTGCAGCACCTCTCCGCGGTGGTGGTAGGCTTCAATGTATGGCAGCTTCTTGCCATCGCTTCCCACCAAGACCCTCTCCGCGCTGGCTTCTGCGTCGTTGCCGTTGCCATTGCCACCTGTGCTCTCGACAGGTCGATCATCGTCGTCGCCTAAAGTGCGACTGCATTGCTGGAGATACGGCCAGCGTCGGAGCATTGCCCAGTATATCATTGTCATATTCACATATGACCATTGTTTGGTACTCGAGAACTCACTTGGGTAATCCAAGAAGTGCGCAATTACCTCCACCTGCGATAATGGCCTCTCGGTGAATATTCTGTTTGCGATTCTCATCAGATACTGGCGGTTTATATTTGCCTTGGCTTCGTAGTTTGCAGTTGTTGCACCAAGCCCGACGGCGCTGGTTGTGCTGATACTCGGAAAGAGCTCTGCTGCTATGGCCACTCTCTTCCAGATCGGATCTTCGATTTTTGTGGCGTAGTTTGTCAAGTAGTATATCAGCGCCATTGTCTTGCTTTGGGTTCCGATGAAGGAGATGTCGTGATTGTGCCGCAGCCCAACCGCCATTGACTTGTTCCATCGGTTGATCATGGGATGTGAGCGTTGGAGCCGAAGTATACCATCCGCGCCAAATTCGCTTTTCGTAAAGAGCTTCCAAGGCGCATGGAATCGACACGTGGGCTTCTTTTCTCCCTCCTTGTTGTGGGAGTATTTGACACAAGTTGCAGTGTGGACATGCATCTGGACCCTGCCCGCGCAAAAGTGGGCTTCATCGTCAAACTGTTCAGAGAAGCGCCCCGTATCGACCATCAAGTGAGATATGTTGTCGTAAACTACCCTAGTCTCGCTCTCCTCACTAAAGGCAGCGGTTTCGTCCAGGTCCTAGATAATAGTTTAGCTTCCGACCTACGTTGGCCTTTGGTTATGGATATATGGGTGCACATACCTCGGTAAAGACAGAATCGACATATTTCAGGATTCCTTCCCGTTCCATCGCCGCACTCTCATCATCCTCCCTGTTTCCATGAGCACCGATGAACTCCCCGAGCTCCAAGTTCCCTTCGAGCCATAGCAAACCATGGACATGAAGAGCACCGCGTTCGTTGGTCTCGACAGCGCCAAAATACTGTCCAATCCGACCAAACACAGATTCCTCCCCAACCTTGACGTAATGCTCAAAGAACATCTCTACTTCGCGGTGGAAGAAGATGGCAGAGCTTATGGGGTCAGTTATCGCCAGCTTCACTCTCTCATACCTATCCTGAAGGGCCCGAAGCAGGGTTGCTTCCGCGGCAGCCTTGTCCTCCTTTCGGTATGCCGCCAGACGTAGTTTTACCGGGTTCGTAATGTCATTAGGGTTCAGCGTAAACCAAATCGCCGGTATACCGTATCTGATGATGAGCGCTTTAATCTTTCTGCGCATGGCTAGCCGCGACTCCTGCGACATGGCCTGTTTGTAGCCAAAGTATGAAATGTATCGCAGGAGCTTTTTGATATCTTCATCTCGGGTGCTCCCGCCAGCCTCTAACTCCTTTTGCACTTCCGCCAGTCTCTCTAGTGTTAACGACTGAATGATCCTCTCCACCTCAGGAAAATCGTTCCGTCGCACGCTCACCATACTTACTCCTCTATTCCTAGACCGAACCTCTATGTTGAAGACTAGGAATGAAAATGCCGGATGATTGGCAAAGCGACCACCATGTCGTTGCAGCACTTTCTGCATCCATGCGTGAAGTCCGAGGTTACGTGTTGGCGGAGTCGCATCCTCTCCACCCTCCCCACCCTCTCCAATACTGTCTCTATCACGGACATGACCTGTGAGCTGGACACTGTTCTGCCACAGGTCCGATTCCATCTCTTCCTTACACCGTGGCCCACCGAAACCGAACGGGAATAGTGTCGGAAATGCTTTTGCAAGATGCCAGAGATCATTGACATCTGCAAACTCATTGCCTCTTGAAATGTGAATGTATGGCTGAAGGTGCGAACCCTGCGCGCTCCCAGCCGGCGGGTTGGGCGGCTGTGCCTGCGCATTTGTCTGTCCACCTCTGATTGTATCAATGGCAAATTGCAGCTTATCGGCATCGGTCGCTCGCGGTGCTGTATCCAGTGGAAACATACCAGATGCAAGAATCTCATCAAGGAAGCTTCCCATGCCCTCATACTCGAGCTCCTCCCTAGTGCGCTCGTCGTAGAGCTGCTGATCCTCGTCGTAACTTACCTCATTCTCATCATACGCTCTGCCCAGCCCGTCCACAATCTGTTCGAGTGACTGGGGCTCGATGTCATCCATTCCACGTTCTGCTGGGGGCACAATATGCGCTGTTCGCGTTTTTTCCCATGCCGATGGTTCATCTCTCTCTATCCTGTCATAGATCTTGCTCGGAACCCCGTGCGCCGGCTCTCCCCAACTATCCAACTCGGCTTTGTCGATTTGGATATGCCGATAGTGGGGGTTAAATTCTTTTAGCCAAAGCAGCGCCCGTTCCACAGCCCCTCGCCGGACTGAGAGCAACTTGGATAGATCGCTGGGGGCTGGTCTCTGCGGCCCATGCCAGGATATATGGATGTCCTCCAAAGATTGTAGAAGCGGATGTGGTAGTACTGTGGTAACCAAGTCTTGAACACTGTTTGGAAACACAGTTATATGGCCCTTTACATGGCGTGCATATGCCGTACTCTGTTTGGTGCTTTTTGTGACTTTGATTCTTGCAATGAAGCCGAAATGGGTGTTGAGTGCAATCAGCTTCTCCTCAATCAATGTCAAGTCTCTGAGAGCATCCGGGTACATGTGCTCGCAACCAAGTGCTTGATGCAAGTTCCCGCCCCGCGCCATATTGCATTCGCGGATCTTCATTGCACAGTTTTCGCAGCTCGGTATAGCCTTGCCAACAGGGAAGCAATCTGGACATGAATATGTGCGGCAGCTCTTCATCGCTGCGCTATTTGTCCACTCTTCCCAGCTAAGCTCTTTTATCTCCATGGTGCTGATCTTCTGATAGCATATCATGCATGTGTGTATGGGTAGGGTGTCGATGTTGTGAAATGCTTGATAAAAATCCATGACTGTGGATATGTTCCTCTCACGGGGGACCGACTTACGCCAATCCTTTGTGTAGGATATTCTCTCCTTCTCTGTAAATTCATCTTCCAGATGCTCAATGACCCTCTCTAATGCCTGGGTTTGCTCTTCAAGGTTGCTGTTCTCAACCCGTCTTCGATTTTGCCTTTGGTTTTGTTCTTGTCCGTGTTGATCAGCCTTACGCTTGGCGCCAAGTTCTTGTTGGCCATCTTGAAACCTCAGTCTTGCCATACATCCACGTCGATCCAGTTTATCCTCTGCAGGTTTTAGTTGCTGTGCTTGTTGCGATCTCATTTTCTGACGTCGTGGAGCATTAGATGGCAACTGGAAACCGGCTGGAGGGGTCCCAACGGCAACCAGTGGTCTTTGCTGTTGGGTTTGTCTCCTTTGCCTCCAGTTTCTTTCCCGGGCATCCTTCCGTCTTGATGCACGAGAAGTTCGCGGTTTGCCTCTTGATCTTGGAGGCACCTGTATTGGTGTCGTACTCCTTGGCGGCGGTCGACTCATCCGGCTTTCAGGTCCCCGTATTTGAGTATTGATGGTGTCGGCTTGGTATGCACTTGGCTGATGTTCCTGCACCCGGTTTCCTTCTCGAACATCTCTCCGCCTTGGTACACGAGAACCTCGCGGTCTGCCTCTTTTTCTTGGAGGCACTTGTATCGGCGTCGTGCTCCCTGGTGGTGGCCGACTCATCCAGTTTCCTGCCGCCTGTGTTTGCGCATTGGCATTGTCGATTTGATTTACACTTGATCGATATTGTTGGTGATTACCTGGTTTGCTTGATTGGCCAGTTGATTGTGATCCCTCTAGTGCCGGGTCTATAGGTACGGTTTCTGGAAAATCACCAGGTGTACTCGGTTGGACAGTAGCGTGTGACTTCCTTAATGCCAGGCCCACAGGCTGCACATCCGGAACACGATCGGATATGCTTGGTTGGACAGTAGAATGTGATTCTCTTGGTGTTGCGTTTGTATTCCAGTTTGTCGCACCAAAAATATCATTGTATGTCTTCAGCCCGACACTGCTGACTGTGCCGCCAGGCGTTTGACCACGCAACCTTTCAAGTAGAGCAGATAATGACGGATCCATTACAAGATAGGATACGTACGAATATTCTTAGGGTGTTTAATTAGGGTGTTTAATCATATGTATTAAGCCAAATAGTATTATAAATATGAATGATAAAGGTTGATACCATTCACAATGCTGTTTTGTGATCGGTACATTTTGGGGCAGATTTCGATTCTCCCACACCAGCCGGTCCTACTCTGCTCTTGATCCAATTCTATCCCGATACTCCCACGTCATCTTTATCTCTATTATACCTATCAAACTATATGATAATATCGTCTATCGTCATTGTCTTGACCCTCCTACCAATAAATAAAAGGTCTATCCCACCACGGTCTTCTTTACTCTTCCAATTTCATCCCAATATCGGACTTGATTATTCATCCCGTCATCTACTCGGAGCATCATCACACCGACATACCAATAGAGCATCATATTCCTCCACCCTCTTACTTTCGTGATGATTAACTTCGGGCTTGATTATTCATTCCATCATCCACTCGGAGCATTATCACACCGGCATACCAGTAGAGCATCATACTCCTACACCTTCTTATTCTTCTAACATTAATAACATCGGGCTTGATTATTCATCCCATTATCTGGTCGGAGCATCATCACACCGGCATACCAGTAGAGCATCATACTCCTACACCCTCTTATTCTTCTAACATTAATAACATCGGGCTTCATTATTTATCCCATTATCTAGTCGGAATGCTATTACACCGGTATACCAGTACGGCATCATACTCCCCCACCCTCTTATTCATATGGTCGCTGCAGTATTGATATACCAATAGATCAAAATATCCCTTCACCCTCTTTCGTTGTAATGGTAACATCGATGGGCACTTATGTGATTGATATAATACACACCACGTTATTTCATCTACCTATCAAATACTGCTCAGCTCTCATACTTTCTTTTTTTTCTTCTTTTTTTCATGCATTAATTTCTTAGTCAATCCTTTGTAATCATAGAAGAAGCAATTCTGTTCAACAGCTACGTTGATTGATCAATTCCGCTGTGCAAGTATCCACTTGACAGGCATCAAGGTTCTTACCTCAAGACGCTTTACTGCGATCGGCGACATGTGCTGACGTTTTGGCCAATCCTTTGTACTCATGGAAAAGGCAGATCTGTTCACCATCTATCTTAATTGATCAATTCAATTGTGCGAGTATCCACATCGACAGGGATAGTAGCTCTTGGCTGAAAATGTTGGATGGAGATCGGCGATGCCACATCCTCTCTGCGCAATGAAATACAGTATCTTTACCAAGTGGTATCAATCTTCGCATTGTATATACTATATCATTTAATCGATTATAAATATCAGATGTGTTTCTTCTTTCTTCTGTACATTTGCATGCCAATCTTACAGGCTTATCTTACAATTACTCTCTCTCTCTCTCTCTCTCTCTCACACACACACAAAGTCGTAATCTTAACTGCTCTCCCATTTTTTTTTTTGTGAAACATTTGCTAGTTCAATATATCATGTCTTCATCTACTTCTACCTCAAATTCTACCTCGACTTCCACTCTTAGCGGCCATCCCCCTCCGCGCATGCCTCATGACTCTCCGAAAAACCTTGGTAGTGACATGACCATGTCCTTTTTTGGTCAGCTGGATACCCCAACGCGGTTTCCTACATCAGATGAGCAACTTATAAAGAGCCTTAATGTTGAAGCTCTTGGCAGAGCTTTTCTTCCACCCCCTCCCTATATGACACTGCCTGAATATTCTGTGCTGCGTCCTGAAGGGTATCGATCCCCTGATCCACTGCCGATCTACTTTAGTCTCAACCTCTCTGTCTATAACCAGCAGATTGTTGATTCGGAGTGGCAGAATCAGTGGTTCCATTTCACTGGCAAAGTACACCCCTACGCACTGGAGTGGGTGCTACGGGAGCCCGATGTTTTCAGCGATGAAGATGGTGATGGCGAAGTGTACAAGGTTCAGTTGTTCTCATACGCGACTTTGGATACCAAGCGTAAGCAGACTTATCATTTCCCCTTAGCTCGAGTTCCACTATCGCGCTTGCCACTAATGTAACTATCAGCCTTGACCCACGAACTCTTTGCAATAGTGAGGGCTTTCCACTTATCCAACCGGTTGTTTCTTTGACGGGGCAGGTTCTCGGGACTGGTCAAACCCACTTGATCAAGGATTCTGTCCCGATGTTGGATGATGCGCAGCTGAGATGCTGTGCATTTATCCAGTGCTGTACCTACATCACGCCGGGTCAGCCATCAAAGAGCCCTTTCAAAGGCTTCCACCCCTTTCAAGTATTTATTCTCTTTCCCATTCGCGCTTTGCCATTCTCTCTCCTCTGCAAGAAGATGGCAGATAGGAAAGATACACAGTTTGTTCCAGGTGTTCCCTTCAACTGCGTCGGCAAGATTGTTGGCCTGCTTGACCATAGTCTTATGGTAGCTGCCCCTACAGTTGATGAGAAGGACTATGTTTTCATTGTCGTTCCCGACTCTTGGACGTTTCCAGACAAGAGCACGCCACCTGCACCTGCCGCTAACACAGTCTCCCCCTCCAAAACCGAACCTGGCCCATCCCAAGCTGGCGGCTTCGCAGCAGCGAGGTCTATGTTCAAGTCTCCCTCAAAGAAATCTTCACAGGTGCAACAGTCACGCTCACAATCATCACAATCGCCGCAGCGAGGTCCATCCCAACAACCCGTTACTCCATCTCAGAACAAAAGGCCCGCAATCTCCGCATCTCCATCGTCTCAGTCAAGTTCGAACAACCCCGCCCCCAAGAGACTCAGGGGGTCTACTGTAACTACCGAAACATCTCCAATCATTGCAGGGTCGCCGGTCTCCCCTTTAACATCCGTAGACTCTGATGAAAATGATAATCATGAAGAAGGTGAAGCGAAGGAAAACGAGGACTCTCCATCACCTAACATATCTGCCACACTCCGATCCTCCGTTCGTCCTAATATGAGGTCATCAACTACCGAACCAGGTGGCAAGAACAAGAGGCATCCGACCAAGAGACTATAAGTAGCATAGTATAGTGATAGTGTGTGGTATTCTGGGCTGTTGTACTGGGTTTGGAAAACTTACAGATTGATATGTGGGGGAAATAAGAGTGTGGTTTCAACACCAGTGCGAGTGATAAAGTCCAATGATCTCAACACCTGATCCCCTGTCTCAATTATTGACCCTCACCCTATTGGCTAGGCCTCTTGGTTCCGCATTAAACTCGCTCCGGAAAGCCTTCTGCATAGGTCTTATTGGCTATGCAAAACAAAGGTGACACACACACACGCCCTATTGGCCAAGTCTCTTCATCCACCCACCCAGAGCCGACCACTTAAAACCGCGCCCTCTTCTCAACACGTGCAGCAACCGACTAGTAAAACAGGCTCTTGTTGCAAGCTTTGTACCGAAAGGCTAAGTCGCCCACCCTAGTTATGGTCCACCCCTGGCTTTGGCCCACCCCAAAAACGCGCTCCGCCGCACGCGTCAGATCCGCGCTACCACCTACAATAAATTGTTAAAAATCGGATTTTTCACCAATTGACTTACTTTCTTTTGTATTTTCCTCTCCGTGTTCGAAATGCCTGAATATACAGAGCAGGACCTACAAAACGCCATCGTGGACGTCAGGAATGGTGTTGCCGTCAGGACCGCTGCCACACACCATGGAGTACCAAGAGGGACACTTCGTGCCCGCCTTAATGGTGCCCAACCTCAACGTACGGCACACGACGACCAACAGCGGCTCACAGCCAATCAGGAAGAACATCTTAAGCAATGGATTTTGCGGCAGGAGGCCCTCGGTTACACGCCAACACACGCACAAGTGCGAGCAATCGCTAGCAGCGTGCTTAAACAACAAGGTGACCACAAGCCCCTAAGGAGGAAGTGGTCCAGTCACTTCGTGGAGCGCCATTTGGCCGTCAAGACAAAGTTAGGCCGTCGAACTGACTGGAAACGTATAAATGCGGCCACTCCGGATAATATCAGGCACTTGTTCAACCTATACGAGACTGTGAGCTGGATCCCTCCCCGGCGGAGGCACAACGCCGACGAGGGCGGCATTATGGAGGGCCAAGGCATTAACGGGCTTGTTATCGGCTCCTCGCAGGAGAATCCTAACGCGGTACCAGTCAAAACGATAAATGCCCGGACTTGGACGTCTATTGTGGAGTGCATCTCGGCGCTCGGGGTCGCTTTGAACCCCCTGGTCATCTTCAAGGCCAAAAGTATCCAAGAACAATGGTTCAAGAAGGATTTCCTAGCTAAGCATCCTGGCTGGCATGTTACCTTTTCGGAAAACGGGTGGACAAGCAATGATATTGCTGTGGAGTGGCTAGGGAAGGTGTTTTTACCCCAAACGCAATCTGAGAACCCAGCCGATAGTCGCCTACTTATCGTCGACGGTCACGGCAGTCATACCTCGGACGAATTTATGACTATGTGTTACCTAAACAACGTTCACTTACTCTTTTTCCCTGCTCATACTTCCCAGGTCCTCCAGCCCTTGGATCTCGGCTGCTTTTCCAGTTTAAAAACGGCCTATCGTAGGCTAGTTGGCGAGCATACGGCTTTGACAGATACGACAAAGGTTGGAAAGGCAAACTTTCTCGAATTTTATGGGAACGCTCGAGAAATTGGTCTTCGAAAGGAAAACGTTCAATCTGGGTGGAAGGCGACAGGCTTATACCCTAAAAACGTAGCCAAACCTCTAAATTCTCGATGGGTCGTGGTGGCTAAACGGCCAGCTATACCACTACGTGTCACCTCGGATATTTTAACACTAAAACGCGGCGGCGACGTTGTAAAGCTATTTGCTGAGAAGAGCAGCTCTCTTACTTCATGACTGTCTATTCGGAAAGCCGCTGCGGCGTTGGATAAGATTGCGATGGAGGTTATACTAAGGGACCGTGAGATCGAACGCTTGCGGGTGCAACTCGCCCAGGCAAAACCAGCTAAACGTCGTAAAATCGTCCAAGATCCGAACGAGCGCTTTGCAAGCCTTGCGCAGATACTTGCGCAAGCTAATCGAGAGCCTCAACAACGTGTTCGGAAGGCAAGAAATGCGGTACAAGAGGTCATTATCGTGGGGGGGAGAGTAGCTCTGAGTCGGAAGAGGAGCCGCACTGGCTCGACGGTCGGCACGCAATCGGCGACCAGCAAAACGCTATATGGAGCGAGATTCAAGTGCAGACGAAGAAAGCGAGTAAAGAGCGCCAAATGCGATTTTCCTTATATTTTTACCATTTAATTTGACTTTGTTGCGACCTAGTTACGTCGATGTACCAGTTGTGCGATGAGGCTAAATAGAGTGGGCCAAAGCCAGGGGTGGGCCAAAACTAGGGTGGGCGACTTACTCAGCGCAAGGGAGCCGCCAACTTGCCCACTACGCCTAGCTTCCAACTTCCAACTTCCAACGTCCCCCGGCGGACGTGCGCCTTCCCCTGTTCTAGAGTTACTCCATGAAATAAAGGTGACAACGGCGGTAGTCCTGACAAAGTCGATGCAATTGGCCAATTGGCTCGCTGTTAAGGTGCGTTGAGGCGGACTGGCTTCACCGCCTTCTGGGGCTGATTGACGGGCCAATAAGTTTTTTGGACCAATGAGAAGCGCTAAAAGTGCGGCACGCCTAAGGATGCGGCGTCCGTAGCAAAACGGTGCGGCGCCCCTAGCAATTGCCAAATTTCCAGCCAAGCGGAGGTGCGCCGGGGATGACTAATCGGGTAATTTTACAGGGGTATGTTTGCAGGGATGAGCGGTCGATTTTTGGGTAGAGAATCCCAGAGCTTAAAAGACCTTTCGTACCGAAAGGCACTTATGGATTAATGTAGAGTCAGCCTTCGGCTGAATGAGATGTGGGGAATGCGAGGGAAAAACGGGGCAGATTTCGAATCGGTGACTTTGTCCGTGCGAATAGCAAGACTCGCAAAATTAGGGGGATTTGGATGATTTGCAAGTCTAAATCTTATTGCCTTGATTTAACATACTGAAGGATTCTGTAACTCGAATTGGGTTGATTTGCTTTGATTTGAGGGCGCTTGGATTGATCGCAGCGCTGGTCACCGGATGCTAAGGTCAGGCTGGTACTATTATGGAATAGAGACGACGGCAACGGCTTAATCTCCACAAAACGAAAGTTGATGGCCGGGGATTCTCGTCAGCGCTAGAACACCATCTTCTCGCCACAGTTTGTCACTAACCCAGAACCATGCCGGCGCCCAGCGTCCTAACTGCCGAATGCGGTAGAACGGACAGTAGCGCAAACACGAACTCACCCCCCCTGCACGGCCAGCTCCGCCGGGGCGATGTACCGGTCTTCCGCAAGCCACAAAATGGCACATCATGTAAGGAGAGCGTCGATCACAGGGTAGCAGCCCCAGTACCTGCTTCCTACCTGCTTCCCCTCACAGGGCCCTCCGGGAATGCCAACGGAACAGCGCCACCTAGCTCAAAATCAATCCGCGACCCTTTCAACTTTTGTCCTCTGAATGCTTCATCCCTATAAAGCGACCGTGACCCACGATATTACGACTCATGAACCCACCCACAAGGTTTTCGTCTCTCAAGCGCTAAGAGCAGCAGATGTCGCGCTTGCATGACGTCTGGATATCAGCGGCCCGTGGCGTTAGGATTGTTATCTGCCACTTTCACATGACTTCCGCCGTCAACGATGCACCCTTGCTGCCCCGCGCGGTGCACGGGCCGGGGGGGGGCAGGTCATTTCAGCTATACCAACACCTCGCATAATAACAAGTCATATCAGTAGCTATTCTAGTAAATAACTCGCCTGTCTACCTTTTATGCTAGTAGCACCTTGTGTTTGATACATAATAAGGGAATGAATATGTGTCCAGTGCAAATAGGTAAATGGCCAGAGGAACTATGGCTGACAGGGGCTGAGCTCCGATTCCACGCCGGCCACCCTACTTTCTGTGATACAAATGGAATAGCACATGACTAAGGGTCGCCCTTGCATTCCAGTCAACATCAACAATAACAATAACAAATAACAACCCGAATTTCAAGCTACTATGATATCATCAGAACACATGTGTGTTATACTATTATGCTAACTCATCGTCGCTTACACTGTCTGTCCCTATGCCTCCTAGTAGCTGTTTTGCTGTTATCTCCTATTGCCTATGAAATCCCTCTGAGATAGCCCACTATCATCGCCCTCATTATCACAGACATCCCAATCGTCTGCAGAGCCGCCAACAACAATACATGAAGCTGCTGGCGATGCCTCGTCAGATAGTTCGTCAGGTAAGGGTTGCATCAGAATTCCAGGTCCCCGGGTTATCTTTCCACGGGGCCATTTTGATACACCTCAGGACTGGCTTTGGGAGCACGCAATGACTCGCCAGCACGCCCGCATCCCCGATCTCTGAGCCAGCGCGCAGCACGCGTCCCTCCTCGGCAGTTACCGAGGTAGCCACGGGCTGGAGATTCAGTATCTGAGCCGAAAGCGGGACAATACTCCACCCCCCATGACCTTATAACAGGCGGCCTCAACACACTGCATCCAGTTCTTAATCTCGGAAGAGCAGGTTCGCAAGCCTGCCTGTGTTTTACCTACATACTTAAAAACCTAACGACTGCGTCGGGAGCTCTCCTGTCTAGGAGGCCTGTGTCAGCATGACTTTGTGGCGGAGTGATGTGGCTTGGTGGCGTGGCTCCGGATCGCGTCTCCGGGCGGCTAGCATCATATCACAGGGGCCGAGAGCGGATTACCAGCAAGCCACGGGGCTTTTTAGTTTTTTCTTCCTTGCTACCAAAACCTGTGCGGGCGCAGGAGATAAAGTCTCACTGCCAGCACCTACCTCAAATCTGCACTCGAGACGGGTGTGTGTGGCTAAGAATTAGTGATTTTAGGGCAATTTGCAAATTGGCGCCGGCCTTGAACGTGATCATTTATTGGGATAAACAACTCTAGATCCGAGTCAACTTTAAGGGTAAATCCATTTGATGCCCAACGACGGTCCTACCTTAGAATGCCGTTGCTCTTTGCAGGGAGTCTAGTTTAAACACTAAGTGTTATGTCATTTTGTAGCCTCTTACAGATACGCTTTAGCAGAGCGTTCTATGCACCCACTACTTAAACAGCGAGCACTATGCTAATGTTGGTTTTAACTAGTGTTGCAATGAACCTTGCCCAGAACGCTACTCCCACGGAGTTTACCTTATTACCCTTGTCACCGTTGCTCTGAGCTATAGATTGCCAGGCAAGGATGCTATCATGATTCAGGGGCTGCTTTATCTTCTCCGAACGTCTGATAAAGGCCCCTTATGTTTATCCATGCGGTAGGGGCATGTCGATATCAAACATTCCCATCAAGCAATAAGCTCGATCTTCAAACATCCATGGTTTTCTCTTAGTGACCCATAGCATTCTTTGTGCGATGCTCACAGTCTCAAGATCCTTTCCTATGATAGGTGTAGCGCGCCTCGGTGCCTACTGTTTGCGTCTGAAAAACGAAGGGCTAGCGTGAAGTTAAGGCGACCTCTTCCCTTGCACGAGTCCGCCATTCGCAGCGGCGATCACGCTTCGAAAACTGCCGATCCCATCATTGGCGTGACACATTGGCGTGACCCAACCCGAGAACCAGGCTACGCTTGATGATGATAGCCAGTCTGTGTAACGCGAGGAGCCCCACTAGTCTGGGGATGTACTTGATAGTGGGGAGACGAGGAGGTTTTGTGAAGCCGCGGTGACTACTTGTGTGGCCCCAAAGGAATATATATACTCAATGGATCCCAACTCGGCTCTTTACCACCACCGACATGGACCAAACATTCAATCTACAATTTGGAGTGCCTCATACAGGCTCCGTAGCCAGTGAGAATCATCGATTTTCAGCAACTAACTCGCCAGCATGCCTGGCTTTCTCGTTCCTGACACCTATGTGGCAGTCCCACCAAGTTTCGACGACCTCCTAGTCGCCAGTATTATCTGGGGCTGCACACTCGCGACGGGAGTCTTTTCGGGCACTAAGGCTCTCCAGCAGACGTGGGCACTATGGAAGCGTTCTCGGCGCATACAACCGTACGTGATAATGGTTTGGGCAGAATGGATCGTCAACTTGGTGATTGGTGTTTTAGCTTGGGTTTTTCTTCGGGGTTTCATTAAGCCAAGGTTTGTCGAGAGAATGCCTTTACATAGTACAGGAAGCCTTGAGGAGCTGACAAGTTGTTGCGCAGCTTTTGGATTTACTTCTTTTTGCGTATGACGCCTCTTGTCCTATCGACTTTTGGAGGACTTAAAGCTGACCGTCTGTTGCAGTTGTTCTTTGGGTCATTCAAATCCAGTGCATCTGCGGTATCATTATCAATCGAATCGGCCTCCTTATGATCGACAAACGCAATGTTGCCAAGATTCGTTGGGGCGTAGCCATCATACTGGGCCTCATCAACATCAGTGGCTTCATTATCTGGATCCCCGCGCAACTGCAAATCTCTGAGATGTGGGTGCATATCAACCATTATTACGATCGCACCGAAAAGGCCATCTTCCTAGTGATTGACGCCAGTCTGCACCTCTACTTCATCTATCTGGTCAGAGTCAGGCTCATCGCCAATGGGCTCCACAAGTATACTCCTCTGTTCCGGTTCAACATGTTCATGGTGGCAATATCCGTGAGCCTCGACGTGAGTCTTGAAACCTTCGGAGGGCAACAGTGGCTCGCGACTGCAGACTGACCCATTGGTACCCAGGTTATTCTTATCGGTAGCATGTCTATCGGCAACGGTTTTATGTAAGTCTCGTCCAATGAGTTGCTTCAAACGCCCTTGGGCCTGACAATCATTTCCTAGTTACGTACAATTCCATCCTCTTGTCTACACTATCAAACTCCAGATCGAGATGAACATTTCTTCCCTCATTGTCAAGGTAGCTCGTGCTACGGGTTATGACAGTTCCCATAAAAACGACTACGCACAGGGTACAGAGCTGCAGTCGAAGCTCAGGGGTAACATCCAGGCGGCCGGGTCCTCTGGTAATCGGACCGGTCTAGAGACCGCGGACCAATTGTTTTCCAGCCATACTGAGGCGCACATCGAGGCGGATACAAGCAGCAAACCAGCGTCCAAAGGCATCACGAAGATTGTCCAGACTCGGGTGACAGTCACGCCGAGACACTGTGAGGAAGAAGACGAAGATGGCAGCTCGCAGTCGTCGACGCGTCACTTGAAGCGCAGCTCGCATGTCTACCAGGATCACTTCGATGAGTGCATGCCAACGAGTGAAGGGTCTGGGATTACCGCGAATGAAGCATACGTGTAGACTACAACACCCAGAGGGATATCGATGAATCAATATCTTTTTGAAAAAACAATCTTTTTTTGCCATAGAGTTCTGCTGATCTAATACCCTAACCAAACAATGCTCTTCGGTGCTAACATGCAATCCTCCGACAGGGCATGTCGCGTAGCATATCATTCGTCGATCAGTCTGCATACAGCTTTTGCAACGCCCCCTTTGGTGCTCATCTCAGACCATGGCAAACGGCGCCGTTGTTACTTGGACCAGTACCAGGGGCCGGCCACCGGCTCTAAGATACGGACTAGAGCCGTCCCTGACAAGAGATCTTGGCTCGGTCACTTGTGAGGTGCAGTTGGTAGGATCTTGGTCCTCTCAGTGTGGTATCAATATCCCTTTGGTTGTGTGGAAGGAACTTTGGGGTCTTCTAACAGAGGTTTTCACAATGGAATTGATATAGCGGCATGACATTTTTGATACAGCGGCATGACTCTTACAGCGGCATGGATTTTAGGAACTTTAATTGAACGGGACCCTCTTTTGTTAGCACATTTCGATTCTGCCGACAGCTCAAATTTGTACCCAGAGCTTAGCCCTCCATAATTCTTCCCTTAGCAACTGACGCGACGCGATCAAGCTCTCCATCAGACCCACTATGAGTCTCTCAACCCCCATCGAGAAGGTCATTTATCATGCCTAATTCCGAGAGTCGTGCTATTTCAATAACCCCTTTTTGCTAGTCATATAACCTGTCACGTGAAATTCGGCAATTTCGCTAAGATTTCCTTACCATGCACAACCACCCTTTCGCCAACCCCACCCTTTCGCCACGCAAAAAAAAAAAAACACCACCAAAAATCAGCAGCTTTACTTACACAGAGCTTGACCAAAATGATAGATATACGCAAAATTGTCCGTCTTATAAATAATAATTGCACATATCTATTGAATCCTGGGTCTTTTGATAAGCCGCCCTGATCGCGTGGTTGGTTGATGGGGTATGGTTTCCTCTCTGACCTCAATGACCGAGCCAGCCTCCGATTCTGACTCCTGCTCGCCTGAATAGCCACCTTCCACCACAACAGGCATATTTTCAGTTTCCTCTTATGGTATGGCTTCTCCACCAGCTAGAGTCTCACCAAGAGTCATAAAACGTTTGTTAGGATTCGGCACCGCCTTCCTCTTCTTCCCTCTCTTCAGGCGAGCCAATTCCTCCTCTAGGCTAGCAATCCTCACAGTATGCGCCGCTACCGTCTGCTGTTGAGCCTCAAAGCCCTTGGCTATTACGTTGTACCGCCTTCGTGTCTTTGGTGTTTTGTTCAGCCCAAGATCACGAATTTGACGGCTCGTCTTTGGTGTATCGTCCGAGTCAAAATACGACGTGGGTTCGGGAGTCGCTCTTGGGCTGCCTTTTGGCCTATCTTCTTGGATTTCTGGGTGCCGCAACGCTTTGGCACGTGAGATCGGCCAATTTCCAGTAACCCTCCAGCCAGAGAGTATGTTCTTCTCAGTCATTCCAACTCGACGAGCCGTGGCGTAGGCCCTGATGAAATTAACCTTGTCCATTGGAGTGGAATCAGTCAACGAAGCGAACTTTTCCAACTCTCGTCGATATGCGGCTTTGGAGGCATTGAATACTCCATTGTCCAACGGCTGGAGCCCATGAGAGCAGTGTCCTGGCAGATAGCAACAATAAACGTTGTTCAAAAAGCACGTGGCCATCCATTCATCCTTCCGTCGCTCAGTAGTGATCTTGAGCCGAAGGAAACGAAGAACATACCGTTGCATGACTCCCATGACCATCTAAAATGATCAGTCTCGCGTCAGAGTCGTCGGCAGGCATGGTCTGGGGCAGATAGACTCTTTCAAGCCATTCAACGCCAATGTGGTCGTCAGTCCACCCGTTAGGTGAAGTTATGTAATACCAGTCTGCTATCTTCTTGAATTCCTCAAGAAACCACTGTTTCTGGAGTTCTTTCCCCTTGAAGATTATGCCAGGGATTAAGGCGCGGCCGTCAGCAGTGACAGCTTCGATAAATGAAGTCCAATTTCGAGTTTGTGGTCCCTTGAGAAATGCCTTCCGTTTTGGGTCCGCGCTTCCAACAACCAGGCTATCTAAGCCTAAATACAAAGGATTAGTCGGTCAAATTTCAATTACTGACAAGGTATACAGATAGATGCTTGCCGAAACCAGTCATAATACCCCCTTCGTCAACGTTGACGGTGTTTTCAGGCTTGATCCAGCCATACTGGCCCTCCGTGATATCAAAGTACCAATGAACTGCCTTAGGTGTGAAAGAGTCAAACCTTTTGGCTTCTTGACGTCTGCTCATCTTGGTCTTCAGGTCTGTGCGGCGGTTGACAAATCTGGTCACCCAATTGCGTCCTAACTCGGAATGTTCGCCCTGCTGTCTCAACAAGCCCATGACGCAAGCGCGGATCTGATTGTGGGACGGAGCATAGCCCAAGGATTCCTGGCGGAGTATCCAGAAAGCCAATCTGTCCTCTTGATTCTTGGACAAACGTCGGCGAGGCTGAATCTGTTCTTTCACGGCTGTCTGGCCGTTAAGTCTGTCGATTAGAGTCCTTCGGGGCACTACCCGTCTCTGAGCCGCTTGAGAGGGTGAAAAGCCATTATCAGTAATATCCAATATAGCCTCAGCCATGTCGTCCTCTGTATATTCCCATCGAAGCCGCGAGATAGGCATTTTTTTGTCGTTGTCAAAGACAAAGACCAAAAAACATGAGAAAGAGCGGTGAGGATCTTGGTGACTGAACTGACAATATTTCAATAGCACGGCCTGCATATATCGCATACCCCGCACAGCCTTACAGAGTCAAAACAATTACCTCCAATCATTTCTATAATCAATAGAGGTAATTTCTTTTAGGTAGCTATTTATTTTGGCCAACTTTCGTGTAAGTGAAATTGACGAGTTTTGGTGGTGCTTTTTTTTTTTTGCGTGGCGAAAGGGTGGGGTTGGCGAAAGGGTGGTTGTGCATGGTACCTCCCCTTTTCACACCAAAATTTCTATAGCAGCTAGAGATGACCAAGAATCACACAGAAATCTCTTACAGCCTGACCACAATTTCATCTCGTAGGGACGATTGAGTAGCCGGAATGAAGCTATCGCCGGATGGCGTTGGCGTTGCCGAGGGCCTTGAGCTAGCCTGCGCCCCCCTTCTGCGTCTGCCTCCTGTTCCCCTTCCCCTTGTATTTGTACCGGCTCGTGATCGAGTTGAGGACTGCGTTGAAGACCGTGTTGAAGACAGTGTCTGTGATGGTGTTGAGGCTCGCGATGGGGGTAAATCTGCCTTAATTTCGGCTTGTGTGCGGTCTCGGCGGATGCTTGCAGTCATACGCCGTACGTTATTAGGGCTCTGGCTCTGGCTTATCGTCCTTGAGGCTGCTGTTGATGGTGTTGACGATGGTGTTGATGATGATGATGATGTTGTTGTTGTTGTGATAGTCTCATCGCTGTACAGAGACCTAAGATTTGAAGGAACTGTTGTCTTCTTATTCATTGTAGCCCGGGGTCGGCCGCGAAGGCTCTGAGCAATATGGGGGTCTCGGATTCGAAGGAGCGGCTGTCCGAAGTCCTAGGAAGTGGAAATTAGCATGATTTACATATAAATAAGCAGGTATCTTACGAGATGCTTCTCAAGCGACCAACGAGGATGAATATCATGCTTTTGGATGCTCTCATTAGCCTCAAGCCGCTCTAGGATACGATGAGCACACGGATGTGCAAATTGCTGTGTGAACTTGCCCGTACACACAGAAAGAGGCTTCAGGCACGGGTTTTCCTCGCTATGATGTGCCGCTATCGGGAGACGGGCTTGGTGAGCCATCAGGTCAACAGCAACATAGGAGACTTGCGTATTGATATCACGAAGCCATTCGCGGTGGATAAACTTGGTTCGGATACGCATATTCATATAGGCGGCGCGGTGAATGTAGTCTCGCTTTTTCTTCTCAAGCATCATCTCAAGGGCTTGGTGAAGGGTAAGAAGATCGCCTGTGCCGGTTACTAGGAATGACTTTACATCCTTATGTGCAGTCTCAGTTGGGCTGTTAACCCTCTGGCCAAAATTGCGATAGTTATCAATATAACACTTTGCCCATTGAAGCCGCCAAGCCATATATTCCTTTGAGATGTAATTTAGGATACGATGTTGAAGAGGATACGTGTTATTAAGCCTCTTCCACTGAGCCTCAAAGTCAGCCTCTGTAGGGGCATAGATGACACGTTTCCATGCCTCAAACATCCCGTCACGGCTATGCGAGTCATCGAGGGGCAATGCTGGTTGTGATGCTAGGCGGTCGAGGTTAGGTTCGTATTCTCGTGGGCCGTTAAGAGATGATGTAATCGTATTCGCAGTCTCGGATGCATCATCAGCGTCAGAGCTATCTTCTTCGAGGTCTTCGAGGTCATCGAGGTCATCAGAATTCCATCGTGATCTAATCTTCGCCTTCACATTAGCGTTAATATGCCATACGCAAAGTTGCTGCTGAGCAGCTGGAAAAACCTGATCTAGGGCGTCCTTAAGAGCCTTTTCCTTATCCGTTATGACCACAGATGGAGTTGGAAGATGAAGGTCTTGTCTGCATGCATCTAGCTGCCGGCAAAGCCAGAGATAGACATCCTCCTTTTCATTATTGATGAGGGCAAAGGCGAAGTTTACGACAGACCTCTGATCCGAGACTCCAGTTACTTAAAAGAACGGCATTTTGAAGCGGTTGGTTTTGTAGGTGTTGTCGAGACCTAGGACCTCAGGAAAACGCTTCCACTGTATCTCACACCAAGGATAAGTCCACAGAATTGCCTGGACGCGATTTTCATCATCATCTTCATATTTGATGAAATGCCGTAGACCCTGTGATCGTAGGATAGAAATCCAGGCCTGGGTTGCTGTTAGACCATTAAGGAGCTGAGATCGGAGGCGCTGTCGATCGTTGTAGATGTCTTTTTGTGTGAAATAACTCGGCGTTAGTGATGACAGGCGAAGCATTTAGCCCATTTCTCGTGCAGGAAGGGAATTTATTTGAACAAGGACTTGGCGAGGCTTTGCTGTGCTGAAGTTCTCCTTCGAAAGACGAGGTGGGCAGACGGGTTGTGAGAGGCAGGGTGATTGTGACGGCCTCTGGGTTCATAGATCCAAAAATAGTTCGTAGTTGTACTGCATTTAGCAGCAATTCTGAACGGGCAGTTGATATTCTTGCTTGATGACTGTCGAATGCCTGTAGATTGAGACGCTCGTACCGCAGCGCAACGATCGCAGGCCAGCGTTACATATCGTAGCTGGGGGGTGCCATCGATGTCTCGCTTCTTCGTAGCAGCTTTTTTTATGAGGGCAGCGCCGTTGTTAAGATAGAAATCTTGAAGGAAGTTGAAAAGTTCATCGAAGGTATGGAAATTCGGCGATTCAGGTGGAGGAGGGATTTCTCTTGAGGAGATTTCGGTTGTTCCTAATGAAGACGGCTCGCTGTCTGTAGGGAGATCGATTTCGCTTTGTGACGCATCGGAAAATTCATCAATTGGCGTGAAATTATCGTCATTAATGAAAAGGGACTCGGTTTCACGACTAATTGCAAAAAATCGATCGAAATCGTGATATTGGCGGTGTTATGAAGGAGTGATGTGGCTATACAAGACTGTGTGGTGTCACAGGTCTTCGCGCCCGACGACGGTCGTCCGGTCGCCGAATGACCGCACGGCCCCCATACGAATCCCTGTTCAAATCTGAAGGCCCGGTCCTTCAGAATTCAATAGGGATTCGCTCGGATGACCGGCGTTTCAGGCCGAAATTGAGGGTCCGTGGCCACCAAAGGCGGTGCAGGGCCTTCATTTTTGGACAGATCACCATCATTTTGGCAGGAGCATCAATTATCCCTAGCACCGACCAACCATAACCCGCCACCACAACGCAATGGAATCTACGGATTCGAACGCAATTAAGGATCCCAGGGTTAGGGCGGCTATCGAGCACTACCTACTGGATCTAGAAAGTACCACGCCGCCGAATACGTTGAGGAATTACAAGCCTAAGCAGAAGGAATGGCAGGTTAGTACATGCAGACAGATGCAGATGCATCTGCAACACCTATATACACAGTGGAGGCTCTATTTCACATTGGATTTTCCTAGTAACGATAAGCAGGACTGGTGTGAGCAAAACTGGCCTGCTATTCCTGCAGGATGGCCTCCACAGGACCCGATTCCATCTGCAAGGGTCGGACCCACTACACTGTAAATCCACGTGGACCACAAATAAGTGGCCCATCTCTATTACATCCACTTGTCGGCGCTCAGATTACGTAATAATCCACTACACTTGGACCTGAAAGTGGATGTAATGGAGTGGATTTAGGTGGATTTAGGTATAGTTGGATATTCCCTGACCCTGTGCGGTCGATAGTACTTATTTTTGTATAGAATTGCCTGTTAAATCGAGGTACCTAGACTCAAGTTAGCCAAGGCCGATCACCCCCACAGCCAATCTTACAACGTGATACGAGAAACTGCCCCTATTGAGCGCGTTTTGAAAGATTTCCTGCTGTTGTTTTTGCCAAAAAAAAATAATTTGAACAATGTCAGCCAACCAGCCCAGCCAGGCCAACAGCAGCACCTCGAAGACTGTCTTTTTCACCATTTCAGAGGCTGGACTTGGTTAGAACGCGCTCGTGATACTAGGTCTTGGCTGTGGGACTTTGGCTATGATATTCAACGTCATGGCTTACGCAAATGGGCTTGCAAGGACTGTATCCTCGGAAATCGTCCCATTATCGCGAGTTTTACCTCTTCAGGTCTCCAGAACGCGGCAAATCATCTATGGCGTGAGCACCAAACACCAGCACCAGAGGGAGAGAAAAGAGCACCACACAGCTGAAATCCGAAGGCGCACTGAAATCGAACCAGCCGACTATTGCCTCGGTTTTCGGTTTGAAATTGGACGTCAACAAGCCTACGGAACAGAATATCGCGAATAGCTTCATCTCACGCTTTAATAAAGCAACACTTTCAGCGTATGCTAACAAAGCAGATATCCTCGGTTATCCGGGATGGCCTTGGACTTCCTGACAATCCAGCCGATGTCAGCCGAGTGTGAGAGATTATTTTCAGCTGCTGGCAAGATGATCTCGGGGTTGCGTACGGGCCTAGAGGTTGAGATTATCGCCATATGTCAGGTTTTACGCTCGTGGTATCGAGCTAGCCTTATCAAGGACCTGGATCCATTGCTTAAGTCACACCTTGAAAGTAAGCTGGATGCCGGTTGTGGCACTCTAAGCGACGACGAGCTGGCGCTTGCTGAGTCAATTGGAGGGCGAGGACAGCGCCAGAGAGGTTGACGATTCATCACAGCAGCAACAAGCTGAAGAGTTAGTGTCAACCTCTGAAAGTGAGGCTGAATAGGCACCGACGAGGTTGTGAATAGCCTCAAAGATCCACTATAAATCCACTTATAAATCCACGTGTGTACATCCATTCCACTCCGGTCGAAAGTGTGCTACATCCACTTTGTAATTGCCTAAAAATGGTCCATCCACTCTACTTGGCCCAAAAGTGGAGTGGATGTAGTGGTTCCGACCCTTGTCCATCTGGTCAACAGCTGCCCGGAGATCTCGTCGATGAAGGCAAACTACTGCTCTTTATGAAAGAGACTGTAGTATCCCGGGCTCCAAGGAAGGGAAAGAGGGTTGCCCATGAAAGGAAACATCACCTCGAGGAACAGGAAGCGGAAAAGGCTGCGAAACGACGGAAATATGCACTAGGTAAGCTAAGCAGTTACTGCCGTGGAGCAGTCTGGCCCCCGGGACCCCAGCTCATTCACATCCATTTTAGGGGACACCATCTATGTTGGTGGTAAGGATGATAGTAGTAGCAGTAGCTCTGACTCTGACTTCGAAATATTCGAGTCCCAGCTTAAACTGCAGTATAATTCTGTACATGGGTACGTCTCAGCGATCCAAAAGCTCTACGATGAGCAGAAAACTAGGGGGATCAGCCCTGCGCCGCGGCCACAAGGCGTGGCGTTGAAAGCTCTCAAGCGCAGTATCCTAGCCACTACGTGGTCTAAGAAGCGAAAAGAGTATACCGATAGAGGCGTGGGGACCTTAAGAGATGTATACTCGCCGGCGCAGATACCAGACCACACCGCCGTAGCCTGGGCTGAACGAGATCGGATATCTATCGGCAGCGCCTTACGGACCCAGGTCGACTTTCTGTTCGGGAATCACATGTTGCTACGGTCGAGTAACCGGCTCCCGATGGAACTGGCGGACTGCTTTTGCCTCGGCCTTCCAAACGAAGGTCTCAAAACTGAAGGATTTACTACGAAGGCGCTGATCGTTGTGATGAACGGCGGGAAGACGAACCAACACGGGCGGATGGAATACGGCGCTGCCCTCCGCCACCGAGATCCGAGATCCTGTCTTATCGGCGCCTTAGCATTCTTCTTCTTCTGGCGTTGGCAGGCGGAAAAGGCTGAGAAATTTCCAGTCTTTGGAAAAAGCGAAGACTGGTACGGGATAAAGGTCCTGCGGCGGTCAGCGAAGGAGCCAAAAGGTTTTAGTTGTGTTGTGCCACCGCGTAACTTCGCCCTCCGTCCCCAACACTTCCTGACTATTATATAGCTCCCCTCTCGTATCAGACTGCTCGTGACTGGACCTCCCGCTTCTATGAGAAGGCAGGTATCAAGGTCAGCAAAGTCAGCCACGCGCCTCGGGTAGCCGGCACGCAGAATGCAGATATTGCAGGCGTGGCCAAAGGTCAGGTACGTAGTGCAACTGGGTATAGCGGATGTAAGTATAGCACTGGGTATATCTGAACTGTGGAAATTGGTATGGAGGAATCGCAAATTCGGCTAAAGTCAGCCAAAATTGCATATTCAGCCATAGTAAAGTGGCCACGCTTACACAGCCCCCCTGCCTATTACACGATCCTATCTACTTTTACACCTACTCTAACTAACTGCTCACAGATTCGCCGGGCGGGCAGGTGGAATAACGGGGATCAGATGACTGGCTGTTACCTTACCTCCCTACCGTTCGAGTTTATGCGGGCAGTGGCCGACTTTGACCCAGAGTGGTCAGGAACCTACTTTGTGCCATGTGCTACTGTGCGACCGCCTGCCTCCCTATTAGCTCAGGTCTGGCCTGAACTAGATAAGTGGAAGGCAGCACACGATGACCCTGGTTCGAAGGAAGCCGTAAAGCTCGGCGTTGAACCCAATATGGCTGCCGGTGCTTTTCTGGAACTACTGGAGTGGCTACGAGAAGTGGTCCTGCAGGACGCGGTTTTCCTACGCGAGCACTACCCTTTCCACCCCATCTTCGAAGAGCCGGTCTTTCGCTGTTCGGAATTCGCAGCGTTCGCGGTCCAAATCAAGGACGCTTGCAAACGTGCGCAGGAGGTATCACACGTCACGGCCATTCAGAAAGCAGTCCCGGTAGTCGCAGCTCAACTTCGAACCGTAGCCGCCCAGCAATTGGCGGCTGAGCAACTAGCTCAACAGAGGTACACTGAGCTTATGGCGGCTAGTCAGATCCTAGCCACCAAGATGGACGACCTGACTGGCGGTTCCTTTACAGTCACGTGGACCCCTGGAAGGTCTAAGGCTACCTTGCAATGGGAGGTGCACGCCGGCCATGAACCACGTCAGCAGAGGCGCCGTGTATCCTGGGAAACTACGCCCACGCCCTTGGCCCGACCCGTTCATACTACTCCTCCCACACAAACTGCGCCTGCGCCAAAGCAGGGTCAGGGAAATGGGGAAGCCAGTCAGTCAGTTGCAGAAAGATCTCAGCCCCCGAGGTATAAGCTCCCGCGAGCTGTTAAGACGGTTCAGGATCTGCTACGTTTGTGGCGCCACGGCCTAGGCGGAATGCCCTCTGTAGATAGCCTTGAACATGACTGGGGAACCCGCTGGCGACCATCCTCTGAAAAGCAGTATTTCTCTACTAGAAAGATGATCATTGACGAGGTTGCTCGGCGGGCTGCAGCACAGCATATCGCGGAGGACGTAGTAGCGAAGCAAATGGATGCGGAACGGGATTCTAATTCGCTTGACAAAGTATTCAAATCCATTAGAAACGACAGGAAGGCCAGGAATTAGTATAGAAGTCTGTAATTAGGTATTACTGTAGATCGAAAATCAGGAGTTTATTGACTTGCTGCAAAATGTTTGTTTTTTGCAATGTGTAAGTGACCTGGCGCTACAGGCGGGCGAAAATTTTAACCCACCATAGCAACTGAACCAAGCTACTCCACGATATGAAAAGACGTGCACTTGATCACCGGAATAGGCGCCATCGAACGGTATAGCTTTCACCCTCGTACATCTAGTATTTCGGTCCCAACGGTGTCGCGGAGTTGACATCCGTACTTTGGGGGGCGATGTCAAGGGCCTTGCGGTAATCTGCGGGGTCGGCGGGCGACCCCGCACCAAAAAAGACCTGTGTGTAGGTTTCACAAGGGTAGGGTTCGAACCACTGGTTGAAGCCGAAATAGTGCTGTATTTAGGCTTCGTATTGATGGATCTTGTGTTGTTGTTTCATCTAACTAGCCAGCAGGTGCGCAGTGGGGAGATATGGATCTGTGCCCCATAGGCCGATAAGACAGTCCCCTTATCGCTTCCAGGTGGGCGCACATACCACCTGCCGCATCCCATCTGTTGCTTGTATGTATCTTGGCCGCGATGTTCCAACATGAACAGAAATATTCAGTGTGGGCCCTCTCTTTATCATTCAGCGGAGAACATAGGATGTGGCGGACACTCTTTACACTCTTTACACTCTTTACACTCTTTACACTCTTCTAGGCGGAAGAACGGGTTGGCGCTGCCGTGAGCGTGGCACCGGGAGATGGACGCGACCGCCGAGGAGATCATGGTCGCGGGTGGGGATTCGGTGACCGCGACGCGTCGCTCGTCGAGACCCGTGAAACCAACCGCGAAAGCCCAAAAGTTTTGGCAGGTAGCCTCAAGCCAGGCCGGGACATCGAAGAATGCCGGCACAAAGCAAGTGGCAGCAGGCGACAACGACTGGGAAAATGCGGACGAGGGACTGCAGGCTGTGGATGGCGCGGCCCGCAGCGATTCATCGCTAATGCAGATGATGCTCCAGACGACGCTCCAGACGATGCTCCAGGAAACGTCGAGCCATCTTATGAGCAAGCAGAAACAGATGCTGGAGAGACTCTGGGATGCTTTGGTGGAGAACCAGCAGAAAGCGACAAAGGTGATTAGCGAGCAGCTGGAGATGATCCGACAACTCCAGCAGGAGATACGAACGGTCAGGGCCGAGGCGGCTGACGTCCGGAAAAAGGCCGAGAAAACCAGAAGCATGCAGGAACAGACAGCACGTGAGATGAAACAGATGCGCGAGCAGCTGATTGAACAGCTCAGGCAGGTGAGGGAACAAGCGGCAGAAGAAACAAAGCAGTTGCGAGAGCAACTAGACGCGATGGTCAAAAGTATTCAGGCCAACAGCGCCCAGACGAGCCCGCACCCATCGTATGCAGACGTAGCCCGTACCCCGCCGTCAAGCCAGCCAAGCAACGTTCAAACGCTCTCGTCGATACAAACAACACCGTCCACGCTTACCGATACTCTCTTCTGCACTATCGACACATCGCGTGTCAACGAGGAGGAGAAGGGCAAAGCGCAAGTGGGAGGAATTCGACAGGCCATTGAGGAGGAGATGCGAAAGAAGGAGGGCCGACAGGACTGGAGGTGTGCAGCTGTGGTGAGGAACGCAAAGAACGCAGACCGTATTAAGGTGATCTGCCGAGACGAGTCGGAGATGAAGCTCGTCAAGGAAGCGGCAGAGAAGACAGCAGTCAAGGGCGCAAGAGTCCTCAGGGACCAACTGTATCCGGTCAAAGTTGACGGCGCAAACAGGGCAGCGGTCCTGGACTCAGCTGGCAACGTGCTGCCAGGCACAGCGGAGGCACTGGGAAAGGAGAACGGAGTGACGATTGCCAAGATGCAGTGGCTCAGCGACAAGGAGAATGGGAAATCCTACGGCTCGATGGTGATCTACGTTACGAAGATGAGCGATGCGCAACGCTTGCTGGAAGAGAGATACTTTCACCTCGCTGGGGAGTCGGCCAGCACCAACCTTTTCGAGCGACGCCAAGGCCCAGTCCAATGCTACAACTGCTGGGAGCTTGGTCACAAAGCCTTCACCTGCAACAGACCCCAGCGATGCGGCAAATGTGCGGAAACGGGACACCGCCACACACAGTGCCAGGCGATCGAGCCGAAGTGCGTTCTCTGCAGAGGGCCACACGAATCGCTCAGTCGCAACTGCCGAGTACGACAACTACATGACGGCAATGTGCACTAACCTCCAGATCCTCCAGCTTAACGTGGGGAAGAGGGATGTGGTGCAATTAAGCATGATGAACGACGGAGATTTGCGGGACTACGCGGTACTGGCAGTAGCCGAACCATACGCATTGAACATGGACGGTAAGGTGGTGACAACACCGAACAACCACAGAAACTGGACGAGATTGATACCGACGAAGAAACACGAGATGCGATGGCCGATCCGCAGCATGCTCTGGA
The DNA here is from genome assembly GCA_020744425.1 of Dactylonectria macrodidyma. Taxonomy (NCBI): domain Eukaryota; kingdom Fungi; phylum Ascomycota; class Sordariomycetes; order Hypocreales; family Nectriaceae; genus Dactylonectria; species Dactylonectria macrodidyma. Next base: position 109,478 of record JAGMUV010000053.1, on the reverse strand, counting down.
TCCGCAGGGATCTAGAGGCGGAGCAGGTGCCGATACCCTCAGCCGACCTGACGGGAGCAATAATACGACTGCCCGACCGGGACGTCCTGGTGATATCGGTGTATGTGGAAGGGAATAATGAGAATGCTCTACGCACGGCAACGGTGCAACTGCACAGGGCGATAACGGGTTTCCGCAACAGCACAGGGAAAAGAACGGACGTGATCTTGGCAGGCGACTTCAACCGCCACGACCAACTATGGGGAGGTGACGAGGTGACGGGCAGACGCCAAGGGGAGGCAGATCCAATCATCGACCTCATGGACGAGCATGGCCTCCTCAGCCTCCTTCCCAGGGGAACGAAAACCTGGGAGAGGAGTGGTGCGGAGAGCACGATCGACCTGATGCTTGCGTCGTCTGAACTGGCTGAAGACATGGTCCACTGCGGCATACACCAGACCGAACACGGGTCGGACCACAGGGCAATTCGGACAGAGTTTGACCTCACAACGCCGGAGAGGACAGCTGGTCCGGGACTTCTCTTCAAGAACGCACCATGGAATGCGATCAAGGAGAGGGTGAAGGACCAACTAGCACCACTTCCGTGGGATGGCGGAGTTCAGGCACAGACGGACAGGTTGATGGAGACAGTCCTCGGTGCAATCCACGCACTGGTTCCTCGGGCGAAGCCATCACCATACGCAAAGAGATGGTGGACAACAGACCTCACCCGACTCCGGAAAGCCTACACGTACTGGAGGAACCTGACAAGGGCACAGCGCCGCGCAGGCCATAGGCAGGACAACCTAGAAAGCAGAGCGAGGGTAGCAGGCAAAGAGTACCACGACACCATCAGAAGACAGAAGAGGGCCCACTGGGAGGACTTCCTCGCAGACGGGACCAACATCTGGCAGGCGGCCAAATACCTTAAACCTGGTGGCGACATGGTCGGCGACAAAATCCCCCGGCTGAAAAGGGCGGACGGGACGACAACGCAGGATAAAGCGGAACAGGCAGAAGAACTGCTGACGACATTCTTCCCGCCGCTACCAGCAACCATCGAAGACGAAGGTCCACGGCCGCGGCGGAGAGAAGTTGCAATGCCGGATTTGACGTTGGAGGAGGTGGAAGAAAAAGTCATGGCAGCCAAGGCGTGGAAAGCACCCGGAGAAGACGGCGTGCCGGCGATGATGTGGAAGCAACTGTGGCCGGTGGTCAAGGAACGTGTGATGCATCTGTTCCGCACCTCACTGGATGAAGGACAGCTACCAGACCAGTGGAGAAGCGCAAAGATCATCCCGCTCAAGAAGCCGGACAAGGGCGACTACGCACTCGCAAAGGCCTGGAGACCAATCTCGCTGCTGTCGACGCTGGGAAAGATCCTCGAGGCGGTAGTGGCGGACAGTATCTCATACGCCGCCGAGACGTTCGGGCTCCTGCCCACAAACCACTTTGGGGCAAGGAAGCGGCGGTCGGCAGAGCAGGCTCTGCTGCTCTTCCAAGAACAAGTGTACAAAGCATGGCGGAACCGCAAGGTGGTCAGCCTGGCCAGCTTCGACATCAAAGGCGCGTACAACGGCGTGTTCGATGACAGACTGCTACAGAGGCTGGAAGCAAGAGGTATCCCCAAGAAGCTGGTGCAATGGATAAGCGCGTTCTGCTCCAATCGCACGGCCAGCATTGTGGTGAACGACTACACGTCAGAGCAACGGGAGCTGCCGCAAGCCGGCCTTCCCCAAGGATCGCCGCTTTCGCCAGTGCTTTTCCTGTTCTTCAACGCAGACCTTGTGCAAAGCAAGATTAACTCGAAAGGCGGATCGATGGCGTTTGTCGACGACTACTCGGCCTGGGTCACGGGGCCGACGGCGGAGGCGAACAGGGACGGCATACAAGCCATCATTGACCGGGCACTGGCGTGGGGGAAACGCAGTGGAGCGACGTTTGAGCATGACAAGACAGCAATTGTCCACTTCACGCGCGTAGCTGAACGCACCAGCGAGGCGCCGTTCACGATCAATGGAGAGGAAGTCAAGCCGAAGGCGAAGGCCAAACTCTTAGGGGTAATCATGGACACGGAGCTCAGGTTCAAGGAACACATGGCCAAGGCCGCCACTAAAGGTCTCTTGGCAGCCATGTGTCTAAGGAGACTCAGGATGCTGCCACCACAAGCGGCCAGACAACTCTTCGTCGCAACCGTTGCCCCAGCCATGGACTACGCGTCTGTCGTGTGGTCGCATGCGCGCGGCGAAAGGGAATTGAAAGAGTTCAACAGGGCACAGAAAATAGGAGCGCGGGCCATCACGGGAGCCTTCCAGACGGTGGCGAGGGCAGTAACTGAAGCGGAAGCCAACATCCAAACAGTACAGGAGCGACATGCTCTGGCTGGAATGAAGTTGTACATCAATACGCACACGCTGCCAAAGAAGCACCCGCTAGCGACACTCAAAGTATCAGTGAGTCGAAGGTACATCTCGCCGATGAAGAGACTGGCGCTTGCCCTCGGCGAGAGCGGAATCGGGCGGATGGAAACAATCGAAGCCTATGCAGCACCGCCGTGGCACGCCCGCGTGTCGCTGGTGTGTGAGGTAGATCGGGAGGTGGCGATAGCGGCAGCCAACAGCGTCGAAGACATCACTATCACGACCAGCGCTTCCGACAGAGGAGGAATGGCGGGCATGGGAGGCATCATCAGCCACAAAGCAGCAGGGCAAGAGAATAGGGTCGTGGCCAGGTACTCGGTCACCCTCGGCTCGCGAGACGACCAGAACCCCTACACGGCCGAGTTGGGGGCGATAGCGATGGCATTGCGATGCATGCCTGACGGACTACAGGACCGAAGACTCACCATACTGTCAAGCGGCCAGTCAGCTCTGAAGGCGATCGCGCGACCGCGACAACAATCGGGACAGTGAGCCATACGGGAAATCTACAACCACATCCGACGGCTGGGAAAAGGCAACAACAGGGTTAAAATGATCTGGGTACCGTCCCGGGACGACGCCTTCCCCTTGGGACCCAAGGCCAAGAGACAGGCGCAGAGAGCAACCGAAGCAGGACGTACGGCAGAGACGCCGCCATACCAAGCTCGATCGACGCGGACAAGACTGGCGAGAGCACAGCTACAACAGCACCAGGCAAACACACGAAGGTGCTATACGACGGACTGAAGAGGCGCGAAGCAGACACGCTTTCACAGCTACGCACGGGAATGGCGAGGATCAATAGCTACCTGTTGAGGATCGGCGCGGTGGAATCAGAGTTGTGCGACTGTGGACGGGCAGTCGAGACAATGGAACATTTTCTCTTTCGATGCACCAAGTGGGATGTACAACGCGAAGGCATGAGACAAATCGGGCAAAGCGAGATGGGAAACCTGTCGTTCTTTTTGGGAGGAAAGTCGGCATTGGACGGACCGAAGTGGTCACGTAACCTACAGGCGGTGCGAGCAACGATCAAATTTGCGATGAAGACGGGAAGACTGGGAGTGAAGTAGGAGAATGGGACATACTAACAACCGGAACCAGGAAACATTGACACAATACTAACACAATGCAGCCTCATTTTGACAGACCATGCTTCAGCTGCTGAGGATAGGATGCTGAACACTTGGAGAAATTGGCCTTCAAGCAGGCCTGTCAGAGAGAGTCAAGCGAGGCCAAACGAAAGCGATTCAGGGAGAGAAAGTGGGGCTTTACTTTGTGGTCAGGATTGAAGTGGCAGAAATGTAAATAGCATAGCGCGTTCCATGGCCCTATGAGATCCGTTCTCCCGGGCGTAATAAATCTACTACTACTACTACTACTACTACTACTACTACTATTGAAGACTTTCTGGCTCGCTGACACTCTGCTTCGTCGTAATCAATGTGGACCGCCGATCTCATTCTGTGACCGTAAGGCTATATAGATTCGTGGATTATCCAGTGTAATATTGAGTCGGTTCAGGAGGTGGTGCCCACTGGGCCAATTAGGGGATCATGGCCTGCCAAATGGCCTGTTAAGGTGTTACAGTGGGTGTGCAAAAGTTCCGACAACTTCCGGATCCACCCATCTTGCCTCGATAACCACACAACCTTTGACTTCACATTGTGCATTCAAATAATATCATAATAAATTAAAAGGCAGATGAATTTGAAGCCCAGAAGCTGACGTTCATGATGATTTACATCAATATTTAGTATACCACCCATCTGCATCAATCACCACCTGCATTCGCTTGGGCATCGAATTTATCAGGTTTTCGAACACTTTAACTTCAAGCTCACGCCAAAGCTCTTCCGCACACTCAATCAGACGATCTTTTGCAGCCATATTCTTCGGAAGCTCTGCGAGTTCTGGGTATCGCTTACAGATCCGTTCTTTTAGTATTGCCCATAGATTTTCAATCGGATTAAGATCTGGTGAATATGGGGGCAATTCTATAAGTATGACCCCCTCACGGCTCGCGTATTTGCGTAGCCACCTTTGGACTAGATGACTCTTAAATGTAGGTCCGTTATCATGTTGGAATACCATCCCTTCCTCTATGATTTCCGGGAGGTGCTGTTGAAGGCATTCTAAGATAATTCGAGCCGTAACGCCGCCACGGTCTGCCTGGGGGTCCCCGAATAAGCAGACTAAATCTGTGGCCCTGTCAATAGTGAAGGCACTAAAGAACATCTGTGAATGCCTCGTCAGCTTCTTCTTAGCCTGTACGTTCTTTTTTGCAAGTCTCTCGCCCTAGGCGCGGTCAGAATAGTGATCCAAAGACGGAGTGTGTGACTTACATATTTCGAGAACGCCCACTTCCGTCTATCGCCGTCACCACGAGCAATTGAGCACTCATCTGGAAAATCCAAGTATACCAAAAGCTAGCATCTTCATTGACGTATTTCTGTGCGAAATTTCGGCGACTTTCGGCTGCGGCTTCACTGAGAAAAGGGCGCCGGCTTGCAAGGTGGTGTTGGATGCCTTTTTTCTTCAACCACCGCGATAGAGTGCTCCTATGACACCGCAGATTGGCCTCATCACTCAGTCTTTTGACTGTAATAAAAGGGTCTTTATCAATAATCCGGAATATATGATTTTTATCCCTCTCAGTGATGATTGTTGGCCGCCCGGCACGCGGATTACTTTTTGCACTCTTTTGGTGGTCGTACCGGCGGACGACGCCAAAGATTGCGTGTTTCGTAACTCCCTCCTCAGCCGCAATGTGGTCAAGGGATATGCCAGATTTGTACATGTACACAATCTTCGTCCTTTTGTGAGGACTATGATGTGTCTTTCCGTACACCCGCGGCATGTTGTGGTTGAATTATGGCGTGATGAAGTTACTGTGTTGCCGTGGTCGCGTCGCGGCTTGAGATGCAAGAGCGGGGAAATCGGGAAATTGTCGGAACTTTTGCACACCACTGTTGTCCAGACGCGGCGTGGCATCGCCAGCCATGCTAGGTCGGGATTGAGGGAAAAATTTGGCTAGGGAGGGAATTATGGTTCTCAGACACGGCGTTGTGCCATTCAATCCCTTTGCAACAGCTAAGGCGTACTGGCCGTACCGACCCACTTTTTACCCCGCTTTTAGCGCTCACAGCTGGAGACATACCCGTAACCTTCAGCATTATTAAAATCAATACCACCAAATTTACTATGCATATGATTAATTCGATGCTCAAATGGCAGCAACACAACACAGCGTGGCTGCAAACACCTTTGATGAGGAACTTTACATCTGCCTAGACCAGTGCCAAAGGGAGCAACCAGCTGATAACACCTGCCGGCCGGATGTGCCTCCAACATCACAAAGAGGTCACAACTTCCGACCTTTTCACATCCCTCAACGTAGCCCTGTCATTGCAACCCTTCCTTCAACGCCGTTGTCACTTTTCCAGCTTTTTATACCTGAAATACTAGTCGAAAAATGGGTCAGCTACTCAAATCCGGAAATTACATCGATTTCGGCGTCCGGACAAGCACTAAGATCTACGTCGCTCGCTGAAGTATACGTCTGGCTTGCTATCATCATTTACCTAGGTCTTCACGCAGAAATTGCTGTCAGAGACCATTGGGTGACTGCAGCCGAGGACTCACAGCAGCCTAAGCATCCTATTGTCAAATACATGACCTTCGAGCGGTTTCAACACCTCTACCGCTGCCTTCGACCGTATAATAAGGCTGTGCCTTTGGAGGCAAATGACGGCATCGCGAAGAACTTCAAGAAGGTCAACGAGTGGTCTGAGTGGATACAAGAGGTGTCTACGAAGCTCTTCAAGCCAGGCACACATATCGCTGTAGATGAGTGCATCGTCGGCTTCACAGGAAGGGCACAAGAGACAGTCACCATCAAGACCAAGCCGACTCCTACAGGCTTCAAGGTTTGGGTTGTGGCACAACGAGGCTATTTCCTGCGCTGGCTTTGGCACACGCCTTCTAACACCTTCGGCCCTGTGGGCAAGAGACCATCACGGAGATCAGGGTCAGCCAAGGAAGCCCTCAACCCGACACAGAGTGTGGTTGTTGCCCTAGTTAACTTGCTGCCAGATTCCATCTACCACGTCTTCCTTGACAACCTCTTTTGCTCACCTAAGCTCTTCCGGGTCCTCAGAAAGCGAGGCATTGGGGCTACAGGCACCTGCCGCACTAACTGTGGGTTATACAAGCCCCTAATAGTGCTCAAGGCCCAGGATCAGAAAGGGAAGCTGCCTTGGCTGTGGAACCAGCTCGAGGCTATTCCCACAAGGGATAATCAGGTCAGGGACCCCTGAGACACATCTCTTAGTATTTCCCCTACTAATGTGTCCCCCGTGGCTGCAGGTCAATCAAATCGCGTGGAAGGATAACGCCCTTGTGCTCTTACTATCAACAGTATATACAGGGCATGAGATCGAACAACGCATCCGCCGCCGGCCGACATCAACACAAGCCCGGGCACGCCAAATCAAGCAATTTTTTGGTGACAACCCTGTGCTAAAGGTTTGGCAGCCGTCTATTGCTATCGAGTACAACGATCACATGGGCGCCGTCGATATTGGCGATCAACTCAAAGCAAGCTTGGGAATAGACCATCGTATTTATAAGGGCGCTTGGCGGGCTCTCGCATGGTGCTTTCTCTTCGAGACTGCACTTGTGAACAGCTACCTTCTTCAGCTATACGGAGACCCTAGTTGGCCGCGATTTGAGTCACAGACTGCGTGGAGGCAACGTATCTGTGATGACCTCATTCGCACTTACGCAGCTACCGCAGCTTCAAGGCAGAGATATCGCTCTGGCGACACTTTTACGCCTGTCACACAGCATAAAAGAGTCTCTCGCGGGAAACGCAGCCGCTGCCTCGGCTGTAAGAGGGTGAGATTCAACAAGCTTCGGCAGGGTCGGGTGCCTCTAGGGTCTGCATCGCCAAGTCAGCTCAATCAAGGGCGGCCTAGGACGACCACTTCGGGCTGCCTTCAGTGTGATGTAGCGATTTGTACCTGGCAGGCTTGCTGGGACTTCTATCATGACCAAATTTAGGTGCAAATCAAAGTACCGTTCATTCCGGGCCGTCTAGTGGCCAAAAAAATCCAAGAAGTGGGTCGGTACGGCCAGTACGCCTTAGCTGTTGCAAAGGGATACGGAAGAGCGGGTATCCTATTGTGGGGCCGCATAGACCAATCATAACGTGGCTCCCTATCACAACCCCACTTTGGACATGAGTTGTGGAACGGCTCTATGAATGATAACGCCGACCTGATGAACAGAAACCTGCTCAAGGGGCCCCGCCGAGCGCAATAACGTCCGGCCATGCCGAGCCCTTGTGATGATGCTCCACTGTGCTCCCAAATCCCTCAGCTAGTCGATGCGCCACCGTCCTCAGTTCCAGTGTGTCGGTAAATTGCACGATCGCGAACGCGATGGGGTGACCAATTGTTCCTCCGCAAGAATGGCCAACGTCGTTTATCGACGGTGGAGGGTGTGGTGAGAAATGATCCCCCCCTGCTTTTAATTTGGAATGGTATGAGGAGGTGTTGGTGAGATCAAAGCAAGCCTGGCTCTAGTCCAAATGCTCTCAATCCGAACCACATCATCAAGCAACACATCACGCCAACTGGGCCTCCGGGCCTTAATCTCCTCAAGGTCAATTCAACTCAAATTCTTCCCGGTTGATTTGCTTGAGGACACAGATACTTGCCGCGTGGGTGTGAAGCACGCAACCAGAAGCGCGCTAACAGCACCTCACCCACATGGGCTAGCATTCTCTGGCCGGGGGAAGTTTTACCAGTGAACACACAGACCCCAGTGGCCTGTCAGACAAGAATGTCCAGCCAACATCAATTCATTCATTTCATACTTACCCAATTTCCGAGTGGCTAACTCCATGTTGCTTCAGGATTAAAGGACTTGTCACAGAGTAAATTCCGAATAACATTGTCGAGATCAAAGGACCCGACGGGTCGCTATCGGTAGCAATTCCACAAGCCTTATACGACAAGATCTGTGGCGCCCGTGGGTACCGCAGTGTCCAGACTCTCGGGGCTTCAGAGCCCCCCTATGGCAACAGGGCTTACGCGCTAACATCTACTTACCATGGTCAACTTAACATCATCCTATTCAGCCATCCACGCGCGGAGAAGGACCTGGCTACGTGATGACGCAACTGAAAGCATATGCGATGACGAATGATATCGATACCTTTAGGTTTTACGGCAACGTCCACTCTACCAAAGACGTGGCCGGATAAGATGGGCATGCCGCCTTTCACCACATCACAGATGATCACACCGACGCACACCTTCGAAACAGCGCCGCAGCTTGATGTCCTCATAATCCCTGGTGGCATGGGCTGCTTTGACCCTGACCCGACAAACCCTGGGCAACCAAACCCTACGGTCATCAACCCGATCGTCAAATTCATCCTCAAGCAATACCCTGGTCTGAAATACCTCGTGACGGTGTGCACTGGCTCGGGGATTACCTCCCTCAGCGGACTGCTCGATGGGAAGAACGCAACAACTTTCAAGGGGGCTTGGAAGGTCATTCCGGCGTGGCGTCCTCAGGTCAACTGGATTCCAAGCGCTCGTTGGGTCGTAGATGGTAACATTTGGAGCTCATCTGGAGTGTGCTCAGGGATCGATCTTATGTTTGGTTTTGTAAAGAGCATCTATGGGGAAGAAATTGCACATGACATTGCGGTCTGGATGGAATATCAGAGGCATGAAGATCCTACAGTTGACCCATTTGGAATTAGCTAGTTAAGGGTTTGGCTTATGTTAAAGGAAGCCCACAGCCTGTGCGGCAGTTGTGGCCCCAAGAAGCCAGGCCCTTTACGGCGTAAGATGACCTCACCTAAGTTAGCTAGTTGTCTAGTTGCAGCCCTTAACTGACTACCCCGCTTCTAGGGGGCTTGCGAATCATCTGGAGCTCGCGCGTCATCCGGAGCTTGCGGGTTGTCCGCGGGGCAGGGGTATGCAGCAGGATGACATGCCAAACAGAATATGGGGAATCTTGACGGGGACAATGCGGTACTGTAGTTACTAGCCAGAGTCTGGGTTAGCTCACCCCAGAAAAGCCAGGGCGTACTTTAAAAGGAATTACGGAGATTGGCCAGGGGCTGGCGCATTGCAAACATAGGGAATAGCAATGCTACTACTGCGGTAAGTTAGTGGGTCATTGCTAGGGTCGCGGAGGAGCAAGATTGCGGCACTTATCTGCGGCAATTACGCTCGCCTATACCCAGAGAACTATTAGTTCACTCCCCATCCGAAGGAATAACCTAGCTTAGAAAAGCAATAAGAAAGCCATCATTCAATACTTGGGTTGGGTTATTAATAATAAACAATTTACAGACGATCAACCCGCTAAGGAAAGAGTTGAGGAATGCCTCGAAAACCTCACATAGAACAATAGAGATAAGTAGAATCCATTTTTAGTGAAATACATCCTCGAGAAAAGAACGAGCGCGAGAATAAGAAGACTAAGACAATTGAGAGCTTTGGGCTAAAGAAGGAGACTTAAAGACTGCATGCTATGAAGCGATGAACCTCACCGCCATAGGTGCTGTCCATCTGCTGTAAGATGGTCATACTAGTTGTCGCAGGCTAGGCATGAACTCAGAGACCCTCAGGAAACAACTGTTTTAGCATTTCAGCTCTGTGCTTCATACAATCTGCGGGCCGGAGCGCTCCAGGCCTGAGAAAACAACCACAAAATACAAAACTGCAGCTTGTCATAAAAATGTACTCCGCTTTTCATCATTCTAGCACATCCAGTGCGACACTAGTAAAGACTTCATAAAGTGAAGGGAAAAGCTTAATTAATAGAGACTTAAAACTCTAGCACTGCAGAAGACTATTGGCGAACATAGCATGAGCAAACCTCATGTCCAATGCATACGAAGGATACAGGGAAAAGGTTTGTTAGTTAGCCCCACGAGGCTTTTAGTAATCGCAGGGGTCTCATGACGTAGCCCGATCGCAACTGAAGGAGATATTCCAGCTTTGTTGTTTTCTGAGAGACCTCACAGGGCCCCTGCAGTTACCGCAAGCCGTGGAGAAAACTAACAAAACCTTCCCCTGCATACTTCGTATTGTGACGTAGGCCCCATAATGGCCCCAGCCGTACCTAGCACCAGCCAGGGTCAAGGCCTGCTGATTTGATAAGTAAGCGGCATCTCCGGCACTTGGACGGCAGAGTAAGCCCCGCATTCAAGTACTGTACCGGATGCTAGTAGTTCCTGCCCGGCCTCGTGTTCAGCTTCTACCAGCTGTCGGTCACGGTAACTACCTGGCATATGCAAGGATTGCTTTCCTATTCGTCCTGATCCAAACCACTGCATCACTGAATCGTCCTCATTGACGAATATTTAACCAGATGCCCTCCTGTCCTCTCTGCAAAATCACTTTTCAGCGCCGCGAGCACCTGGATCGTCATTTGCATCGACATTCGGGTCTTCGACCTTTTACCTGCAATGTGTGCAACAAGTCGTTTCCGAGAAGGTACGAAGAATACCAATCACCTATCACCACCTATCGCCATCGCTCTTCTTAATGCTTTGAGCCTCTAGGGATACTTTGAGGCGTCATTTGGTCACACATGGCGAAGAAGCCGTAAAAGCTCATGAGACGGCTCGATATTTTCCCGCCGCTTGTCAGAGTTGCGCAAGATCCAAGCAGCGCTGTGATGGACAAAGTCCGTGTGGCCGCTGTCGACAAAAAGGATTAATATGCGCACACAGGCGTGTTACGAAACCCACACATGCAGAATCTGTTGCGGCTATGGAGGACGAGGAACATCGAGTCACGACCATATGCCACCAGAGTCAGGCTTCTGAATCAGTGTCACTCGATCTGTCTCGGAGCGTCCATAACAAGCCGGCTTATCCCTCATCTGCCGCCACAATCGCCCAACATGTCACGACTCAGGACTTGCAGGGAACCGAGGATACCTCAGTCTCCAGGCATACTCCGAGAGGTCTTGCATTCGCTCCTCTAACAGGTTTCGTTGACCAGCCGCCATCCCAAGTCGACCCCAGGCTGCCATCTGAGGGCTCCCGCGCTCACCAACCATCATCTGAAGCGATAACGAGCCTTTTGGACTTTGCCACACCCAGCGTCTCTGCCAGCGAGGATATTTTCACGGAACCAATGTCCTCAATCGGATACTCGTCGCTGTGGACACTGAACGACTTCAATCCAGACTTCCTAGATTCGAGTATGGATTTTGGCTTCACCATGACATCGGATCAGCTACTTAGTCAGATGGCAAGCGCAACCCCCGTCCCTCCTGATCCCCAAGAACTGCCCCAGCGTGTGGAAACTTCGGGCCTTCCAAAAGCAACGGCTAGGAGCTGCTTCGATGTCACTTCTTCCTGCTTACCGTTCCCGCATCTCGAACCAGATGACTATCACACGTCAATGAGCGAAGATTACGGTCACGTTCAAGAAGATTTCGACGTCCTTCATGCGAGAATCTCACAATTTTATGAGTCCCAGCTCGGTTTCGACGCTGCCACAGGCAAATCGACTTTTGTGGAAGCTTCAATTTTTTATGGATTTGTGCAGTTGTATTACGAATATTTTGACCCGTGCTTGCCTTTCGTCCATCGTACGACTCTCAAGGAAGGCAATACGGCTTGGATTTTGTACCTAGCAATGGCAGCAATTGGGTGTCAATATTCCGCCGTCAGCCACCACGAACGGTACAAGTCCGGTCTACATGATGTCCTGCATCGCGCAGTCCTCATTAATGTAAGTATCAGTTTCCTGCGCATCCAGAACAATCCTTGATAACGATCTACAGATGCCTGGAAATCCAAAAACAGCCGAGAGGTCCTTCATTGAGGCTGCTGTATTACACCATGTTTGCATGTCATTTGATGGTACACAAAGCGGTATTGCAAGTGTGCAGTACAGCAAAGGAGTTCTGGCCACCTTGCAAAGGGCATTGCTCGTCCCAAGAGACACGCTCGCTGCGGAGGTCCCCGAGGGTTTCGATGCCCGGACTCGGAAATGGCATTCGTGGATTGAAGTGGAGAGTCGACGAAGGCTCATCTACACAATCTGGCGTATGTGCTCGAGCTATTCCACATCTACACGCAAGGTTGAAAGCTGACCATACTCAGTTGTCGAATGTCTCAATTACATCTTTCTGGATCTCCGCCCAAGCCTCAGCCCGGGTGCTCTCGAAGAATCCTTGCCCAGTGATGACAATATGTGGCGAGCATCAAACGCCCAGGGGTGGTGGAAATGTTATTCCGGGAAGAGAGGTAACAAGATCTACACAGTGAATCGTTGGCCTTTACTAACTTGATTTCCTTTCTTGTAGATAAAGCTCACGGTGTTAGCCTAGCCACTCTGTTGTCCCAGCAGTTCACCTTCAACGCTGCCGTACAGAAGCTGAATACCTTTTCTCAGCTAGTGATTTTGATGGGCGTGTACGTGGAAGAGCGATACATGAAAAAGTTTGCCGAATCCTGGTTATTTCGACATCTGATGTCTCGAGCAAACGGTACTACCACACCTGAGGATCGGCCTGACACTCTGAATCCTCGTATGGAGAGGCAATTACCAATATTAGAAGAGCTAGGTCTAGCGGCAAACCATGGATTCGAGTGCTTTCCGTCTGAGAACAGGCCTTCAGCATCCGGGTTGTCCAGTCAAACCACCGTTCGCAAGTTTTATCACTTATTATCCATTCTCCGACAATGCCCTCTGAGGACCTTGTACGCATTGTCTGGCTGGCAAGTGACCGCCTCGGGCATGGATATCGCCAATAGAGAATTCGCCGCGTGGGTTCACGAAAAGCCTAAGGCGGCTCGAGAGTGCTTGTGGCATTGCTCCATGATATTTGCCTTGCTCCGCCAAGAGACGATGATTGCCTTCTTTGACCCCCTCGTTTTACTCACTGCAGCTTTGTTTTTGCGACAGTACCTGCTAGAATTTGGCTCCAGTGATACGCGCCAACAGGATACAGGCTCGGGAGGTTCGTTACGGCTGGATCGGATGTTCGACCGCTCACATGTTGAGCCTTGGATCCAGTCAGGAACTCCCAGCTCATTTTACATTACAGGAATGGGAAGTCTGTCCCACAAAGGCGCCAGTATTCGGGTGCTCAAGGAGTTCCATCGGATCCTTCTTTGTCAGCAGTCGTGGATAGGGCTCTCGAGGGGTATCGCATATACCGCTGTGCAGCATTTGCACGGCTCGATACCAACATTCACACCAGAGTAGATTGGGCTAAAGACCTACGAATTACTTTTCTAGCAGGATCAGAATCATCTAACTCTCCCAATAGCGCTACCTGGAACCCCGAGAGATGCCTGCAAAGCCTTTATGTACAATATTGACGGAAAATTGAATTCCCACACTTCTCTTCCAACACTGTACGCCTTTCAGCTCTGGAGCTCGGGGGCGTCGTCTATATCCTTGTTTCCAAATAACCAACCCTTTGTTGTCGACCAAATCGCGATCACGTGCAGTAAAATACCAGCAAGCTGAAATAGCAAACGGCCTGTGAAGGTGCTCGAATCGATGGGCTATGAAAAACGAGTCAGCCTTGGGTCGAGTAATATGCGTTTCTGTGCGTTCAACGTACCATGAAATTGGAACCGCCACTCTTGGCCACCCAAGTGAATGCTCGAGGAATCATTTCGTCTTCGTATTCCTGGCCCGCTCTTTCTATATCCTGCGTCGATGGTTTGTAGGGTTGTGACGCAAGCTTCGTCAACAGCGGGAGTATCGTCGCCGTGTCTTGCATTGCTTGGTTTCCTCCCATGCCCCTGTCATCGTGTCAGATTGGTTCTCTGAGGTGAATGGGCTGGGCCGGGCTAAGATAATTACCTGTTTGGCAGCATTGCATGCATTGCGTCTCCCAGCATCCACACACGCGGATGTCCTCGTTCAGGTTCTGTGGAGCTGGCAACCTTTCTCCTCCAGTTTCTTGCAGGTCGTACGCTAGCTCGGCCTTTGAGGATGTACGGGTCGGTAGACCTCACTAGATCAATCATTTCATGGCTGCAGGGCGGTTAGCAGAGTACGTAACGTTGCCGTAACGTCACTAGGAGGAGAGGAAAACTCACTATTCATCTGACCAGCCTCGTAGAGCTGAAGACGCCACAACCCACTTCTCCTCGCGCGAGAGCCGCGCCAGATTCGGAGGTACAGTGTTTTCCAGGAAATGGACTGCAAACATGCACGATGAGACGCCTTCGTCGAAGTTTGTTCCATTCGTCAATGTTGTGTTCGGGTTGTCCGCATGACCACTAGCATCGATTTTGTCGGGCAGGTACACTGTCATCTAGAGTTTAGCTCCGTCTTCCTTTGTATGTTTGATATGACTCGAGGGACGTGGCCGACGTACCTGCAAAATAGAGAGGCTTTCGATCGGCAAAGGCCGCAACCGGTCCTTGCCGCAAACCTGGGCTCATTTTGGCAAATGTCGAGGCTGGCAAATCGCTTTTCGCTATCAGGCTAATATATCTCGGAACGTCTGCAATGTTGTTCAAGCCGATTTGCTTGTTGATCTGTTCCCGGCGATGTTGTCAGCATCTGTCTGTCACTCTGTCTACCTTTGCATTTACGGTGCGCTAAGGTGAAGGGGCAAACGAACCTTGGAATGACTTCCGTCCGCTCCAACAAGAACGTCGCAATCGTCGTACGTCTCATCGCTGAAGTACACCCGCACCTGTTCATCTTGCGTTCCTGGCTTGAGAATCTCATAGCGTGAAAACGACCGGCCGTAGTGCAGCTTGCCCGCCTTGTCGACAGGTTTTGCGAGTGCGTCGCGCAGGATGACTCGGTTGATGGGCGCGGATTTGCTGTACGCCGCGAACCGCCTGAAGTCGATGAGCCGATTGAATTTCTCGTCGTATACGCTCGGAGCTGAGGATTTTGCTCCGCCGGCGCGACCAAACTTCTCAACAATTCGTGAGAGGTGGTCCTTTTCCAAGTTGGCTCGCATACCAATCAGGGCTGGCGCGCCCAGTCGAATTTGGTATCCTTCTCTCTTGACATCCTTGTCGAGGCGCTCGTACACTGCGACTTCGACATCGTTATTGATCAGCCCGTTAGCAAGCAGAGAGCCTGCTAAGCCTGAGCCTACGATGATGACTTTGAAGGGCTTCGTCGTTCCGGCCATGGCGTGTGCTTGGGGGTGCTAGTATCGAGATGTTGCAGGCGTGGATGGGCGTTCTCCATGTTCCTGTATGGTAATGCTTCTTTTGTCTGAGAAAAGGCACTTTCTTATATGCACTAGTACCCGGTTTCCAACGCTGCCATCGACCCAGAGCATGCGCGGCAATGGCATCGGCCTCCCCCGCTTGCAATACGGTAACCGAGTTCATCAACTTGTGGGGGCGGGGTAGCTCCGACGCTACGTTCAATCTTCAGAGTGCGGGTTTCGTGCTGAGACTGACAAAAAACTATAAGATAGCTTAGCTGAGTTTGAGTGACGCGTTCGACGCTCCAAATCCCTTCCTTGTTAGCCCGCGCAACTGAGCTTGAATTCGGCGAAATGGTTTCTGAGAGCGATCAAGTCTTGCTCGAGTGGTTTGGTAAATGGGCGATGCATAATACCTGCTCTCATCAACAGACTGACTGGGAGAACTAGGAGCGACTACCTACAGAGTAAGATGGGGAGGATTGACAATTTTCCTGGACACCTGGCTTGAGCGGCCTTCGGTGCTTGAAAAGTACCTTCCAATCGACGATGTCTCTGAAGCGTATTACATCTTCATATCTCATGCACATTTCGATCAGTCTGTTAAATACCTATCTTTGCTATGGCAATGGCTCACATGCTAGCAGTCTACCAGGAGCTGATCGACTCGCTCTCAAAACCGGAGCAGTGATTGTCGCAAATGCTGAGGCTGTCAACCATCTTCGCGCGGCTGGCGTTCCAGAAGAACAGCTCATCTCTGTCGCCGGCGGTGAACGGATCCCCCTCTTCTCGAAATCTGATCGGGAAAAAGCCGTAAGCGGCGAATGTCCCACTGCCCCTGGACCGCCTGGAGCGCCTCCGCTGCCGCATCCATCTTTGGCCGTCATGTCGGTCCATGTTTGGCCCTCACTTCACTGCCTGCTGCCGGGCAACGGGCCTCACGACTTACCCGACGTCTTCGACACGGGCAAGGTCTACACGGGCTCAGCCAATCCATATGCCTGCACGATTGATGTAAACCGAGGAATGAGGTACGGCATGCTCAGAATGGGCGAGTTGATGCCGCGAGACAAGATGAACGACGGCCAGCGCTCATTTGCCGATTATGTGGCTGACAGGAAGCAAAATGTCATGTCGGCTTGCGACGGAGGCCAGTTGGCGTTTAACTTGCTCTTCGGCGAGAAGAAGACAGTGCTCTGGAGCGCACATCTAGGCGCTTATAAGGGAATCCTGCAGGATCTAGAGCCCAAGCCCGATGTGGCGATCCTAGGAATTGCCGGCCGTGGGAATCTCAACGGTAGACCCTTTGATGGTTCCGCCGCACAATTCGCAGTCGACGAGCTGGAATGGCTCGGTTTCCCGCCTACAGTCATCTGGTGCTTACATGATGACAGGTATGTTTCGATCATGCATTCCCTATTCTATCTTGACACAGTCTGAACTTATACCTCTCCAGTGCTGTAAAACCGCTTCGGGTGGATACGAAACCGGCTACCGAGCTGGTTGAAGCCAAAACACAATGTAAGGTCATGGACTTGAAGCCGGCCGTCACATACAAGCTATTCTAGATATTTTTAATAAAAAAATCTGTACTCCCGCAATTCTTCCTCGAGCATGATTTCATACCCACCCGTTCAACCAGGTTCTTCAGTAGCCCATGGGACACCAGTGAAATCCCAGTAGTAGCTGGTCTACTTGACTCCGAAATTGTATAGACGCGATGTATTCTAATTAGTGTAGCACCGTGTGGAAAGGTGGTTAAATTGGCCATTGTCTGACAAGACCAAGCTCCCGGTAATTACTACACCACCACCACCACCACCACCACCACCACTACGAGCTGGCTATTGTAGACAAATGCCTTCTAGCCCTAGGTAACCATTGCTCGAATAGAGAGATTGGATCCGCCGGGTGTACTGCTGGCTCCAAAATGACGTAAGTTGAATTGGATCTCGGGGGGTTGGGGGGATGGTCAAAACCGCCTGCGGCCCCGCCACTGATCGGGCATATGGTGGTCACAACCGCCTTCGGCCCCGCCACTGACCGGGCGGCTGGGCCCCGCAATTCCGGCTTCACATTGGCCTTCGATAAATACAGTTCCGTCTACTCCGTAACGAACCCTCAGTTGATAAGGAAAACGACACCACGACACTACGGCACTATGGCGACTAAGATCGGAGACACCGAGATTGCCTTTGCTGAGCACTGTCATGAATTTCCTGGAGTTTGGACAACATTTGGGAGAGAAACCAAAGTCCTGCCCAAGGGATGGACAAAGGATCCTGGGCGACGACCGCTGCCCATAGACCTACTTTTTGATAAGGACATCCCAATCAAGCTCAGAGATGGAACTGTCCTGTACGGGGATGTTTTCCGCCCCGCTGTCTCAGAAAACGAGCGCCTACCGGCTCTGCTTCCATGGAGTCCTTACGGCAAAACCGGATCAGGAGCGTTGACGCTTGACACGCATCCCTTTCGTGTTGGGATCCCTCTGAATGGGACAAGCGGACTGGAAAAGTTCGAGGCTCCGGACCCCGCTGAGTGGTGTCCTCGGGGCTATGCCGTTGTCAATGTCGACGCACGCGGCACATGGAATTCGGAAGGGGATTTCTATGTCTATGGAACACAGGTATGAGGTACGTAGCCTTGATGTAGTCTCAAGCCTCCTAACTTCTCACAGGAAGCTCGCGATGGTTATGATACCATAGAGTGGATCGGAACTCAGCCTTGGTGCAATGGCAACGTTGCCCTCTATGGAAATTCCTGGCTGGGGACGACTCAATGGTTTGTCTAGTACGAGTCTGCGTCGAGAAATCGGTCGCTAATCTAATCACAGGCTTATTGCTGCCGAGAAACCACCCCATCTGAAAGCCCTTGCTCCATGGGAAGGTCTGGGGGATTATTACAGGGAATCAATTTGCAGAGGAGGTATCCCGGACCACGCATTCTGGGACTTGCTCTTTCAATTATTTGGTGGTAAGGCCGTCTTCCCCCTTCATATGATCTAACAAGTGCTAAGGTTCCACCCAAGGTAAGAACCGGAGAGAGGATGTCGGCAAGATGGTCGACACAGTGAGCCCTTTATTCAGTGCATACTGGGACGACAAAAGGCCAAAGTTGAAGAATATCGACCTTCCCATGTACGTGACGGCAAGTTATTCAACGGGCTTGCACACGGAAGGCTCCCTACGTGGATTTTTCTTATCTTCATCCAAAGAAAAATGGTACTGTATCACCGTTCTGCCCAGATCTGGATTGTGTTCTTACGATCGGTACAGGCTACGCTTCTGCTCCACTCAAGAGTGGCACGATATCTATCAACCCAAATACATTGATGAAGCGCAAAAGTTTTTCGACTACTACTTGAAGGGGATCAAGAACGACTGGCCCAGCACCCCATACATGCGCTTGTCTCTGCTAGGCTATAATCGACCTTCGGTCGTCGATCGAGTCATCAGCAGCTATCCGCCTCCCGAGTTCCGGATAGAAACCTTGTACCTCGACGCCGGTAATGGGGCCCTTGCCGACCAGCCAAAAGCTGATGCGAATACCGTGAGCTACCAGGCAAACGATAAAGACGACCAGGGCGTCAGTTTTGTCCACAAATTCGATAAGTACACGGAACTTACCGGTTTCGCACGCACTCAACTCTACATGTCCACACCCGATTCGGACGATTTCGACGTCTACGTCGTCGTCCGCAAGCTCGACAAGAACGGTTCCGCTCTGCATCACTTCAATATTCCCTTCAAGGACCTGCCACCGGGAACCACCGAGGATGACATCCCACGAACCAACGTCTACCGATACGTCGGCCCGAACGGTCGTCTTCGCGCGTCGCATCGCAAAGTTATCGACGAGCCAGGGTACACACCCGAACAGCGAGCGCTACTTTCGGGGCTGTACTTGTGGCACCCACACGACAAAGAGGAGAAGATTCCTGCAGGAACTGTTGTCCCGTTGGATATCGGTCTTTGGGCTGGAGGCATGATCTTCGACGCCGGGGAATCTTTGATGCTGCATATAAAGGGTTCCCTGCCGATTGAGAAGGAGTTCGACGAGCTGGAGGGCAGGATCGTCAATCACAATGTTGGCAAGCATACTGTGCATACCGGCAAGGATCATCCCTCGTCGTTGAAAGTATATCTATCACAGAGTGGATAGAATTTAGCTGTTATAGGAATCTCTTGCCTTGTCCGAGATGAAAACTCACACATGAAATGTACCTTTGGCGTGTTCTGGCCATTGAAATGATCAAGCTGCAGGGTTCACATATGATTTGGAGACTTAACTTCTGGCTGGTGTAGCATCTCTGAGTATGGTCAGGAAAAAATGACATTGCCCAAACGCATTACGACAAACATATCAAAGATTAAAGGTTGAAGCAGTCCATATTCTCGATCAAATGGTCCTAGGGGAGCCTAGACTAACATACATAATGCCAGGAGTACTCGGACTGGGAGCTGGAAATGCCCGTAAGGCGGACAAGAGGAATCCTTGCCGCATTGTGAGTCCGCGAGAGGACTTCTGGGCGGATTTGTAGGGTACAATTCAATGAAGGTCCACCTGCCTTGTCGCTACCCGTCTCTGACTGCAATTTTCATTTTAACGAAAAGATCACATCATCATGAAAGCCCACCTAATGAGCGGCATCGGTCGTGTCCTTCGCAGCTGGTGTCGCCACGTGCTTCTCGTGAAGGAGATGTCCTTTCTTCAACCGAACGGCAGTATGGCTGTTAACCGCCAAAGGCCAAGAAAGCCTTAAAAAACGAGTTGGAAAGCGTAGATGTGCACATCTTGAAGCGCTGCTGTGGCCGCCGTTTCCACTGCCGAGGTGATACCCAGAACGCTGGCAAAACTCCTGGCACACCCACAGCGTTTTAAATCGTTGCTCCGGTGAGCGCAACTGCTTCTTGGGTCAGAAAGCCATGTGTGACGGCTGCCTGGGCAATCGTCGGTCCCAGCCTCTTGTCTGTGATAGGGTTCAAAATGGTGCTGAGCAACGAGTTGCCAAAGCTACCCCCTGCGCTGCGCAGTCTACCAATGAGACCAATCTCAAGCACCAACTGGCGCAAAGGAACGCTAAGACCTGCTATTACGTAGACCAGAGAGGTGAGTGTCGGGAAGGGGCCGACGGCAAAGAATTAAAGGGCCAAAAACGCGAACTTGTGTATTCCTACGGCAGCAGCGAGGGTAGCCGTGCCCACCGTCATGATCGTCGTGAAGATAATAAGCTGCAGTTTGAGGTGTTTAACTTTCCCAATGATCAATGATCAAAAGCATCCTAAGATGACTTGTCCGATGTCATTGAGAATATGGGTGACGCCGATTTGAATCGGGTCGTTCGTGAGAATATAGAGCGTGACTTGGGGCAAGATGGCGCTCATAGAGTATTAGATGAATCCAGAAACGAATGTGACCAATAGAAGAATGGTATACTCACGATAATGTCATAGAAACTCCAAGGGAAACAACGTGTGCTTGGCCAGTGTAAAATCGTACACCTGTCAACCTAGCACCGATACACAAATGCAGACATTGAACAAAAGACCAGTGTAGATTGAGGACTAAAAAACCTGAGCCTCCCTATCTAAAAGGAGCGACGAAAGTCGGTCTCTTATACCTGTGTTCAGTCTGCTGATCTCATAGGCACCAGGCTGTTGCCTGTCGTTAGTGATGGTGTAGCGTTCACGCTGACCGTGAAGCTATTCACGATGGTTGTGATCCTTGCCCTTGACATCCAACAGTAAGCGAAGGTCTCCGGAGCTTGACAACACCCTGCAGACAATGATCGTGGTGACACCGATGCAAAGCGGGGCTAGGACGCCCGCACTAACTTATTCCAGAGAGCGAGAAAGCGATCAATGGGCAGCGAACATACACAACTGACTATAGTCAAGAATTGACAGAGTAAAATCACAAAACGTCGTCCGAAGATGTCGCTAAAACTTCCCGCAATGGAGAAGGATACGGCACCGGCCACGGACCACCCGCTGATGAGCCAGGAAACATTCTGCGTATCGTTGAGCGCGCCACCTAGCTGCGTCACGATGCCGCTGACCATAGAAATGGTCCAGACAGGGGCGACGAAACCGAAGGCTGCAACAACTCGACATAATACTTTCTCTAACGTGATCAAACGCATACAATGACAGAAAGTATGATATGGAGGCTCAGCTTCGCTGACTACGGTGGATCTTCATGCAAGGCTGCTGCATGAGCATCATTGAGATCCAAAGTCTCGCAGTGCTTGTAATGGGCCATTTCAAGATCTGTCTTGTGCGTCGGAGGCATGTCTGAGCTTGCCCGGCTGGTCTGGTTACTAGCAGTCAACATCTTGGAGAATATACCACGTAAAGCGAGTCATAAGCAACAGCACCCTTGCCAATATACAGATATGTGTGTCAACTAGCAGAATGTCCGACGGTGGGGGATCCCGATGAGGGGCCTCCTGGGAATGGTGGGGAAGCCGGGGGCGGGGGGAGTCGTACCGCGGCTGTCACCACGTGACCACCCGATCGATCCGGTGCTCTATACATGATCCAATCTAATAGGATTAGAGGTGCCCATTAGTATAGCTTCTATTAGATCTGTCGCCGTCAATTCAGTCAAGGGATAAGTGTTTAATCGGGTGCGGAGACTAACGATGAAATCACAGTCAATGGGGTCATAGTCACGGAGAGATAGCGATAGCAAGGGTGCCTAGGCTTGCGGTTAGGTTAATGACAGAGGCAAAGTACAGAGTCGAAGCTCCGAGCTTTGGAACAAGGGTTCGTAAGCTTAGCTGAGGTCATCTCAGGTTGTTAGAGAAGTTAGAGAGATTGGCCGAGCTCTGCATCCTGCAGAGCCCAGCGCATACTTAAGACAGCCTTTAGCTGCCATTTTCCTTTATGAAGAGATGAGTCAAATTTACTATGTTATTGTCCCGCATCCCACAGTAGTTATTACGTAACAGATGATGATTGTCTTAATCTAGGATCTGCCGGCCCCCTCTTTTCTTTGGAGGGGTTTCATGTCATCTCACGCCTTTTTTGACTAAGGTCAGGATATCGATCTATTAGAGGTTTCAAAATAGGGTCACAATCTAACACTTTCCTTAAGGGATATTGAAACCTCAGGACATATTGAGTTTCGGACTTTACAAAACATACCAACCGCCGCTTACATACTCAAGGTCAGACCATTTTACTAACGAGATGGTGCCGCTTTTCCTTGCCGGTCGGTTGGAATCCGCTTGCTACCCCGCCCCTCCCCTTTCCAACACCCACTTTTATCATAGGGTCTGATTAAAAAGTGCTACGGAAGCCCGCAGGGCTTACTGTAACAAAATTCAAAATTGGACCGTGCGAGGATATGGTGACCCCCCAGGTGAATTTTAAAAATTCGTACCGCTCCGCATGTGCATATTCGTAGTGATGCTCCTAAAGGGGCGACCCCTTAAAAATGTTTTCAGCCAATCATCGCGCAGTGGGGGTGGCTGCTTCTCGCTCGAGTCTTGACTTTCCTTCCTCGCCACACAACCCACATAAGGTCCTGACGTACATAGACCTTCATTCGTACAACTCCGTACCAACCGGCACTCATTCTTACAATATCATACAAACTCGCCCTCGTATTGGTCCGCACGATGGCGTACGAGTTCCCTCAGAAGATTGCGGGTATGGACTTGCCCGCTAAGGTCCCCACCACCCAGCCCAATGGCATCACTCACGGCGCGGAGCTCACCGCATGGGTCCTTGATGGTGTGTATATGTACGGATCCGTACGGATACCTACGGTATTAACCATGAGTGACAGTCATAAAGAAGAACGGCCCCTCCACCATTATCAAGTACCTCGTGGAGAAGAAGCCCACTGTATGTATGCATACGTCTATATACTAGCACGTCTACCAACGTACGGAACAGCCTAAGCGCGGCATTGTCCTGCGTAACCAGTACGGCAAGGGTTGCGATTAGGGATGCCTTTTTGACGTCATAAACCCCAAGTTACCAATTGACGTCATAAACACCAACTGACGGGTAATTTACCGTCATAAACCTCCTTCCTAACTGGGTTTAGTGAATATCCCAAAAGGGGTTGGGGTAGGGGACGACCACGAGTTGTTGCGACTCCTGAGGAGGCTTTATCACCCCCCGATACTTTGCTGTTGAGATTTCTTCACCGACAACAACTATTTATGGTCATTACTGAGTCAATATGACCAATCGTGGAGGTCGTCCTAAACTTCATGGCATTGACGAATATTTCCGACCGGCTTCAGGAGAGGGCTTTACGCTGAACCGTGTAGTCTGCAAGCTCTGCTCAAAGACTATGGCGAAGCACACCTCCAAACAACTTCGACACCTTCACACGCAATGCACCGCATATCGACAGCTTCATGAAGTCATTCCCAGCCGACAACCGCTCATCAACACTAAGTTGGATAGTGTTAGCAAAGCATCTAAGGATGCATTGGACCGTCAAGCTGCTGTTGCAGTCTTTACCTCTGGCAAACCCTATTCCCTCTATGAAGAGCCTGAGACACTGAAACTATTCCAAATGCTAAATTCGGCATATAAACCTCCAGATCGCAATCGAATTGCCTCATTCCTCGACCCTGTCTACCTGGACTATCAGCAACGTGTCAAGGCTCTTCTGGACGAGGCCCCGCATCTCAACGTCATATTCGATGCCTCCGATGATATCTCCAGCAACCGAATTATCAATATATCTATTGAGATTCCTAGTTCAGTTGCATTTTACTGGACGACAATCGATACCAAAGATCATGATCACACGGCATTGACGACCTTGAGCCTTATCAAGCCATCTCTTCTTGACATATTCGGACACGATTTCTCGCGGCTGAATGCTATCTGTACAGATACATGTAGCACAATGAGAAAGCTTCATCGAGAAATGAAAGAGCTGCCAGAGTTCAGCCACTGCCTTTATATCTTGTGCGATTCTCACGGACTTCAATTACTTATCAAAGACATTGTGGAGTCGAAGCGGTGGATGCCAATCCTTGGGAAGGCTGCTTTTCTCATTGCCTTCTTTAAGAAAGCCAAATTGCAGTTATCAAGGCTTCGCATTCATCAGCAGGAATGCTACGGGCAGCGCAAGGCGTTCATCACTGCTGCAATCACACGCTGGGGAACACAACTTGCTGCTGTTAAATCTGTGTTTGAGAACAAAGACGCCCTTCGAGCTTTCGCACGCGATCCAGTTGTTCTCAACGGAATGAAGCTGGTAATTGTCAAAGAGGAGGAACAAGTGACACAATCAAGTCTAACTCAGGTGATATCATATATCAATGATCTCGAATTTTGGGCCAATCTGGAAATGTTATTCAAAGTTCTTCAGCCGATTGGCCATGCCCAAGCCAACTCAGAACGCGACCGCGCGGGTCTTGGCGAGGTCATTCCACGTTGGCTATCCATTCAGGCCTCATGGGACGCATTGGAAGAGGCTGGTCAAGACCCACTAATAAACTACCAAGAACTGAAAGCGTTACGAAAGCAACGGTTTGCCGTGCAAACGGACGACATACACTACCTGGCCTTTGCTTTGGACCCTGCCACTACCGACCCGAAGCACCATTTGTTGACCACAGACATTGTCAGAAGAGCACACAACTTTCTTGAGGATAACACTAACGCTGAGGAATACAGCAATATCTTCCGGGAGTTTTGTCAATTCAGGGCTCGGGAGGGCAACCTCTTTGGCCCAGGAAGTCGCATATACAGAGCAGCATCCGAGGGCACTCCACACCACCAACACGTCCTTGACAGTTGGCGGTATCTTCATTCTATGAATGTATCACTCGCTGCATTGGCCAAACGAGTCCTGGGCGCTTTGGCTAATTCTGTACCTTCTGACAGATCTTTTTCCTCGATCAATTTCCTCCACAACAAGATTCGCAATCGTCTTACTGTCACTAGCACCAATAAATTGACATTCATATATATGAATAGTCGGGTGTTAAGAAGACTTGAGACGGCCCAAGAGACACCTTGGAGAATGCCGAGCGGCCAATCCTGGGAGACGGCTGACGTGAAAAGGCTCTTAGAGCTCGAGGACGACTTCCAGGACTGCATTTTTGTAGCTGCAGGCACGGACGCAGAAGCAGAGTCTGTTATTCACGTCGAAATGTAAATAGGTTGACTTTTGAGATATATAATACTACCATATTGTAGTAGCAAATCTGGGAGTTTTGGCGAAGAAACGAACACGGGGCTGCTGCAGTGGGTATGGACCTCTCGTACCCCGCACAGCAAATTTTGGTGTGGTCGGTACCTCATCCCCGACGAATAGCAATGCACCGGACTGTATGTGCGTATATCATTCCGCCGACGCCTTTCCGTAGTCCCCAAATAGTGCTTGGAAGCACGTGATAAATGACGGTCATAAACCCGAGGTTTATGACTGTCATTTACCTAGGGGTTTTGGTAATTTACCTCCTGGTAATTTACCTCGAGGCAACCCTAGTATGCACCTGATGAAACGAGAAGCTGTTGCATATTCCCTCACTTATCTTCACTATCACTCTGCTAGAAAACTAAGAAATCCAACTATTTAGAAGCCCCCATGCCTATCTATGGTGTAAAAATGCTCGCAAAGAACCGATTCATATCA
The DNA here is from genome assembly GCA_020744425.1 of Dactylonectria macrodidyma. NCBI lineage: Eukaryota > Fungi > Ascomycota > Sordariomycetes > Hypocreales > Nectriaceae > Dactylonectria > Dactylonectria macrodidyma. Next base: position 83,274 of record JAGMUV010000053.1, on the reverse strand, counting down.
TCCACATCTTCCAGCTCTCCAATCCAGCTCACATATTGATCCGGCCGAACAATTACAACACAGCCTCTGCTAGGATCAATTCCATAGTTGGCGTAGGCCTGCCCATGTCCTTCGTGATATGACACGTCGTCTACGTAAACCTTTTCGTAATCCCAGCCATATTCTGGTGAATAAGGATGGAAGATGTCTGGTAATGTAAGTAGGTCAACTTTCTCCCGCGCGGACGAATGAATGGTAATGATCTCGTAAAAGGAGCTCAATCTTTCATCCCCCTTGGGCTTGTATCGATTCACGAACGAATCAGGCGAGCTTAGTGCCTTTGCAAATGCTGCGCACCGGGCGAGTTGAACGGGATTGAGTACATCCCCCCCAAAAACGATAACTCTCCACGTTCCATTGCTAGGCAAGCGCTCCTGGAGATGCCATGGTCTAGCATCCGACTGGTTCAAAACTTTGTGACTCGGGATTCGCATGCCTATTGGGATGTTCGGAGCAAGTGCTTGTTTACCAATCACACCGGACACTCTGCTGCTAGTTGCGTTTTGGGCCGTGTGGGGTTTGGTGATGATAAGACTTGGAGCGTAGTCTACGGCGCAACCGCTGGCGAAGAGGTTACCTTTCTCAAAAACTTGCTTGAATGTCTTGAGATCTATGCCCTCTTTGTCCATGATGTCTTTGGCTGGCCGGCCAGAGAAAAGACGAGAGAATCTTTGATCGAACTCGATGAGTTCTTTTGCAATTTGCCGTCGTTCAATGACGTATGTCTTGAGGAGTGATCGGTTCGCCCATCCTTTGATGACATAAGCGAGCTTCCATCCAAGATTGTATGCTTGAGAAGTATGTATGATTAGCGACTTTGGCCTCATGTGAGCCGAAGATATACCTCTGGACTTACTGTCGTGCATACTGATATTCATGCCTTGGCCTGCCTTCGGGCTATGTGTATGCACTGCATCACCAGCTAAGAAGACGCGCTCATGCGCAGAGAATTTAGACCCTACTCTCTGTCCAATGCGATATGCAGTCCACCAGTGGCAGTGCTGGTAGGACATCTTGTATGGAGCGAGGATCTTGTTCGCTGCCTGGAGCAAAGTTTCCGGGCCGATCTTGAAGCGGTCGATCTGCAGGTGTGTCAGCAGCAGCGGTGAGAAATTTGGAATCTTGAGATTTGCATACAGCTTTGCCGTGTTCGTCCACTTCCGTGACCTGGATGTACAGCCTGACGAATTTGTTTTCCCTAGGAATAATCATCATACTCCCTGACGTGGAGTGGATGGCGCAGCGATATCTAACGTCGGCTGTGTCCAGAGGTCAGCGTTACCGTCGAGGAATAACAGCTACAACTGAGACCCACGAAAATCTGTGATGGGAATGATATCAAGAACTCCCCTGAGCCAAGAGTTAGCATAATACCTGATTTTTTTTTCAATCGCGAGTATACGGACCATATATAGTCGGTCTGTTCGCCTTCCATTACAGATCCAATCTGCCGCCGTGTCCACGAGTGTGCGCCATCACAACCAACTACGTATTTGGCCAATATCTTCTCCGTTCGTGTTCCTTGGACTTCCTGTGTGCTCTGGAGCAGGCCGGCCGTCGTATCAGCTACAAGGTTGCTTCTGTAGAGCCCGTTGGGAATGGCTGGCTTTTGCGTATCGTCCAAGGTTTCAAACTCGGTAGCAGGCTTGGGTAAATGTCGAAGAGTGATCGAAACGGGGTAGTCGTCGGTTTCCACCTTTTCTGCATCAATAGCGAGGGACTCTGGCTCTCTACCGTGTTCCACTTTAATGTCACTGAACTTTTCAATATACCTGAAAAGATAGTCTTCAATGCGTGCTGAGAAATGGGACAATGTATTAGCGGTTGCATCCGATGCTATGAGGAGAAGTTTCTGGCACCTTGATGAAGAGTTGCCTGTTGGAAACGGCTAACGCCAGGCATCGTATCGACAATCCTATCTGATCGGTACAGCTCATTTTCCTCATTGGGATTCTCGGAGGCAGTTAGCAAAACCCTCGGAGCAATGTAGGGATCACAAAGTTTACCCAAAACCGTATCTCCAGCATGTGGTTTGCTTCACGCCATATGTCCTGACCAAAGCCGAGGGAGTCGAAAATCTGAGTGGAAGTGAGCATGATGTTCTTAATCCATATAAGATGGCCAATGGCTCGCCTCGAAAGTTCTACTTTGCAGACCGTCGGCTTGCCTGATGTTATGTAAGTGGCAGCACCTATATGCGTAAACGCGCAGAGAAGCTCGACGCGTACCCGCTGTTTATCCTGTCAAAGCGCTTGTCTACAATGTGTGTCTTCACGCCCATGCGAGCCAGCCATGTGGCGAGCATGAGACTGGATTTGAGTGTTAGCCGAAACCTTTAGGGTAAGGCGACCCTGATTGGTACAGGGTAATGGAAAGGATGTAATGCATTTACCCTGAGGGCCCAGCTCCAATGATGAGGACATCAACCTTGAAAACGTCTTCCGACTGCATTTTGCGGTCGATCAATGAGAGCCAAGCTTTAGAGGACAGAGGAAGAATCAATTTAAACTAATTAGTCAATTCTGTCAATGATAAAGATGTGAATCAATTGCATTTATGGTCCTTCTGCAAGCTCAGCTCGATGTTGAAGAGCAATCCAGGGCACGCAGAGACCCGCACCAAGGCCAGTACTCCGAATCATCGATCTCTCGTAGTTTGCGGAGGTTGCGATTGGCCCGCGGAGATTCCGGACCCGCTTTCCTAGCGGTGCATGTTCTAGGTACGGAGTACTTTGACTGTCTCTGTAGCGCCACCCATCTTACTATGATACACTTTCTTTAACCTTGTGCATCCGAAAACGGAACGAGATTTTTGCATCCATCTCTCGAGGCAGCATTATGATAGCATCCCCGTGCCGAGGCAGCGCGGTGGTAGATGGCGGAACTATCACGCTCTCGTTGCGGACCGTTCAGGCAGTGTTTAGGGAAGCAGTGCCGCCTTGCATTATCCCATCGAGTGCGGATGGACCCCATTTTCGCCAAGGCCAAAATACCCACTCTTATACCCACTTTTACTCCGCACTTCAATCAGTACATGACGAAACATCATTTGCACCTATGTTTTCTTACCTGCTGTCACCACCAAAACCATCATTTTGTTCAATGCTGCGATGTCTTCTAGTGATTCTGATGCTTCTGATGCCTCCGGTGCCTCCAGGGCTTCCGTACGGAGCTGTATTGTGGTTGAGATCCTTCCTGAAGACCTCGCTGTCGCCTGCACTGCCGACTGTACGCCGGAGCGGTGCGATAACAGCACAGTCCGGCCCCACGAACCTCCGGCTGTCGAGCGCGGGCCGCCGGGCTCCTTCGTACCCTTTGACGTACCGACCCGGCCCCGAGAGATACGGGAGCTGCCGGCAGCCCCGCTTGACCTATTCCTCCGGTACGTTCCCCGGGGCCTTATTGAGCGGTGGGTGCAATGGACGAATACAGCGCCGTTATCTAAGGAAGGTCCCCGGGCTAAACGGTCAAGAGTGTATGATCGGAGGAAGACTTCTGTAGATGAGATTTACCTCTTCTTAGGAATCCTGCTTTATATGGGGATACATAGCGAACCTCAAATATCAAGATATTGGTCAACTCAACAGCAAAAGGAGGATCCTATCTATCTATTCACCCGGTTTATCTCCCGGGACCGCTTCCAAAGTCTGCTCCGGCAGCTACGTATCTTTGATACCTCTGAATTCCAGCCCAGCCAGTCAGGAGGTCAACGCCAGGCCCGGGCCCAAGCCCCCGCCCAAGCCGGAATGCCAGATATATACCGGAAGGTTAATGAGTGGTCAGCCCATATCCAGGAGACTGGGGATTCCTTCTATACAGCCGGCTCCGACCTTACCGTTGACGAGGCTATGGTCCGGTTTACGGGCCGGTCCCTAGAGACGACGACAATACCGACGAAGCCGATCCCAACCGGCTTCAAGGTCTGGATCCTTGCCCAATCGGGCTACTGCCTCCGGTGGCTCTGGCACGTACACGGAAAGGGCCCATACGGACTAGTCCCTCAGGCCCGGCCGGCAGGCAGCAAGGCTGGAGCAGCTGCCGCAAAGTGGGACCCGTTAACGCCAACGCAACGGGTTGTAACGACACTTATTACCCTACTTCCGGCTGCAGTCTACCACGTATTCCTAGACAATCTCTTTGCTTCCGTACGGCTTCTCCGGGCCCTCCGGAAGCAGCAGGTCGGAGCTTCCGGGACCTGCCGGAAAGACAGTGGGATAGATAAGATCCTCATCGCCGAGAAGGAAGCAGAAGGCCAGGGTATTCCTTGGGGTCAGATCCATTGCATCCCTACCTTAGATGGGGAGGTATGGTATTGCAAACTGCTTTCTATAGATATCTCCATACTGATCAATTTGTCTCTTCATAGGTCAACCAATTCACCTGGAAGGATAACGCCCTTGTCCTCTTCTTGACAACCGTCTTCCGAGACGGCCGGGAGGTTATCCGTCTCCGGCGCCGGCCGGCCGGAAGCTCTGCTGGAAAGCGGGCTGCCCGGAAAGAAGCCTTCGGCCCAGACGTCCGGAAGAACCTCCCGGTGCCTGAGGCAATTGATAAATATAACCATAAGATGAATGGGGTTGATATTAGTGACCAGATGAGGTCCTATTATCAATATAACCGCCCTATTCGTCGAGGAGGCTGGCAGGCACTTGCTTGGAATTTCCTACTAGAAGTGATCGTTGTAAATAGCTTCTTCCTGCAGCTCTGGGGTAAGCCCGAGTGGCAAAAGGTTAAGACCCAGTATCAATGGCGGCGACTGCTTGCATCCCAGCTTATTCAACAGTTTGGACCATTAGCAGGAGGTCGAAGACTTTCACGACCTCAACGGGCTTCAGATAAGAGGAAAACATCTATTCCTTGGCAGCACCATCGCAAGGGATCAAGGGGGGTTAACTCGCCTTGCACCTATTGCGGCAGGAGGAAGAAACGCCAGGCTCTAAGTGAGGTATCTAGGAATAGCCTCACTCAACAGCCGCAACAGCGAAAAAAGACTCGAAAAGGCTGCTTAGACTGTAACGTACCGCTATGTACTGATGGAGATTGTTGGTACCTCTGGCACACCCAAAATCTATAGAGGAATCGAGGTACCCTGAATCTTAGCATATGATTCGATTATTCTAGTGGTCCCATAAGCCCTGATTGGCTTTACCCCGCCCTTGGCGAAAATGGGGTCCATCCGCACTCGATGGGATAGACACGTGGAGGTGCCAGGCCCGAATATGAAATAACACAGTTAGAGCCGCAATGGTGGTGCTCAAATGTCGTTTTTTCCGCTTTCCTCGCCTGGTTTTGTCTTGCCTTGCCACACGAAAAAGAGATGGACATGAGGTACATCGAGCTCAACTCTTCGAGAACCGACTGGTGTGTCGAGAACGTATTTTGCTGCCTATTACAATGCTCGTTATTTAACCTCATGTTCGTAGAAAATTCCCTCTATCAGTTGTCTCCCCATGTACCTCAATCGCAATTGCAAAGTTATTAGCAAAAATCTCGAAAATGTGAAGAAACCGTACGTCCGTTCCGTTTCGCTTCAGTCGCTGACTCGCTCGCCAGGGGCCCAGAGGCCTGAACATTGCTGACCCGATCCACTCCAGCCGCGATATCGAGTGCCCCAAATGAGTCAACTGTTGCCAAGCTGCATATTTCATCGAATTCAACGAGTTCTTCTAAGTGGGCCAACCTTTTGGTTTGCCTAAACGAACTGTACTCTGTACAGAGCCTAAAGTCTTACCAGGCGTTCGCGAGGAAGATTGTCCCGCTAAAGACCGCACAGCCGACGTATGGATCATCTGCACAATCTCAGTGGTCGCACAGCTTTACAGCTTTAAGAAAGCACGATTCGAACCTCAAGCGAATACTGCCAGACACTACCTGCAGTTACTGGTTGCCAGCGCAGTACCTTGGTGAAGTTGTTGGTTCTGCGAGTATTGGCCAGAAGACTAAACTACTTGATGCAGACCACTGTAACGCCATGCTGGATGTACTCATCTACTCGGTGTCCCCGGGCATCGGTGTCCTGCCTAAGAAAGAATATTGAAACTACCACCCCAAGAGCTACCAGCTCTGTCTCCTGGACGACCGCATTCTGCATCTAGTGGTATTGTGTCACAGGTGGCAGGCTTAACCATCCCTAGGCCACTTGAACCAGGCTGCGGCTGCAAAAGCCGGATGTGGATTCTGTTCAACCAGATCGTGAAAAGCCTCGCAGCCCGACTCGGTAAGTTCTCGCCGCCGAGCCGAGGTTTCTGCAGGCACACGGGTTCTATCCTCTCGTCGAAGCTGCGCCCCCAGGATTTGGTGCTTTTCGAACAGCAAGCCGCGGCCCGAGAATAAGCCTCCACTTCCTGTGGACTGCATGTGCATCGAGCGTACTAACCTAATTGCAACTAACCTGTTTGAAAAACGGGGAGCTGTATGCCTCCAGCCACCCTCCCCAAACCAGTCCATCCTCGATATGACTGTGGCGATCATGCAGCATGCTGCAGCCACTGAAAAGGCATTGAAAGACAATATTCTATGGATGCATGGATGCCGTAGAGGTACCCATACACCTCAACACCAAGTCTAGGTGAGAAAGACGCAAGGATCACACGAAAAGAGCCGCCGAATCAATTTGACGCAGGAAGGCTTTTGGTACGGCAGTTGTCAGCGATCGGGTACCTAGCCCGCGGTGGAAGAAATAATGAATGAAGGATATTTATTATCCCGGGAGGACTAAGCCTCATAGAGCCTCCCCAGGAAGTACTGCGGGGGCTGACTAAGCGGCGATTGACCCCCTGCCTAGACTGTATGGAGTTAGGCTGCGGGGGCGGCGTCGTGTGGAGGATGATCTTCTCGCCCTATGATTGGCCAGTCGCCGCTTCGGTGATAGCGCCATCCCCAGATGCCGATTTTCTTGTCCGGCGGCCACCATCACCGATTTAGTCCAAAAATCCATTGACCATTACTCCTCACTTAACATCTCACATTTGGTGCAGAGAAGAATCAACGCAAGAGGTGGCTCGATGGCATTCGTGGACGACTACTCAGCCTGGGTGGTGGGACCAACAGCGGAGGAGAATCGAGCCGGCATCCAATCAATTATAGACGAAGCACTGGGCTGGGAAAGACGGAGCGGTGCGACGTTTAACGGAGACAAAACGGCCATCGTGCATTTCACGCGAAACGCCGCGCGTACCAGCGACAAACCGTTCATGATCAAAGGAAAAGTAGTCAAGCCCAAGACCAGCGCCAAGATCCTGGGAGTGGTCATGGACGCGAAACTACGATACAAGGAACACATAGCTAAAGCTGCCGCAAAGGGGCTCTCGGCCGCTATGTGTTTGAAAAGACTGAAAATGTTGTCACCGCGGACGGCGAGACAACTGTTCGTAGCAACAGTGGCTCCCACCATGGACTATGCGTCTAGCGTGTGGGCGCACTCATGCGGCATTAGAGAAGCCGCTTGGCTGGACAAAGCACAGATGGTTGGAGCACAGGCGATCACGGGAGCTTTCCGGACCGTGGCAACAGCGGTGGCCGAGGCCGAAGCTAGCATCCAACCGGTGCAAGAACGGCATGCGCAAGCGGCAACAAGGTTTTGGATCAACCTCCGGACCCTTCCCAGGACACACCCGTTGGCGACACTGAAGGTGAAAGTGTGTCGCCGATTCGTATCGCCGATGCAGAGGATTGCTCAGATACAAGGGGAGACAGCCACTGAACGAATGGAGATCATTCGAGAATACGCGCTACCGCCATGGCGAGACCGTATCTTGGTGTCGTGCGACCCTGACCGGGAGAGAGCGGTGGAAGCAGCAAATAGGGTGGACGGCATAGTCATTGCCACCTGCTCCTCACAGAGAAGGGGCATGGTAGGCATGGGAGGTGTCGTACGAGATACGGCGATCAACAATGCTGACGAGGATGTGGCCAGCTACTCTATCACTCTCGGGTCGAGGGAGGAGCTGAACCCATACATAGCCGAGCTGGAAGCTATAGAGATGGCCCTGAGATGCATGCCATTCGGACTGCGTCGACGGAATATCATCGTCATGACGAGCAACCGCTCCGCACTAGAAGCCATACGGCGGCCGCGACAACAATCCGGTCAACAGGCCATTCGGCAAATCTACAAGCATGTCAACCGTCTTGAAGACGAGGGCAACTCTCTCCAGATGATGTGGGTTCCAGCAGGAGAGGAAGACTTCGCACTAGGACCAAAAGCCAAAGCAGCAGCCCGGAAGGCTACTGAAAGTGAATGCAGACCAGATAAGCCGCCGTATCAAGCAAGATCCACGAGGATAAGACTAGCCATAACCAAGCAGCGGCAACCAACGACATCGCCGGGAAGAATCGGGAAATACTCGAAGATGATAGACACGGCACTACCTGGCAAGCATACCCGTACTCTATATGACCTGCTGAAGAGGAAAGAAGCAGAGGTGCTGGTCCAGCTCCGCACCGGAATGGCAAGACTAAATAGCTTTCTGCACAACATCGGCGCAGTGGAATCGGATATGTGCGAATGTGGTCAAGCATCCGAGACAGTTGCGCATTTTCTATTCAGATGCACAAAGTGGACAAAGCAACGGGAAGGCGTGCTGAAATGCCCACAAACAAAGATGGGAAACCTCTCGTTCTTCTTGGGAGGAAAGGCAGCGTCTGACGATGACAAATGGGCACCAGATATGCGGGCAGTACGGGCAACGATCAAATTTGCCATTGCAACGGGGAGGCTTAACATGGACTAGAAGCCTCAGGCACACTAACTATGCAGATCAATCCCTACTAACATCATACAGTCTCATTTTGACAGACCGGGCTTCAGCTGCTGAGGATAGGATGCTGAACACTTGAGGAAATTGGCCTTCAAGCAGGCCTGTCACGACATATACACCAGATTGGACCAGTTAGTAAAAGTGAAATTTTGGGGCTTCGGGTGATTATGGAAGAACTGTACGAAACGAAAATAGCTTAGCGCAAAGGCCCTCTGGGGTGTGTCCCCCCGGGCGAAATAAAATCCTTACCTTACCTTAACATCTCACACCTACTGTCACCCAGCACGACAGCATAACATGCTCCTACGCGGATATGTCGAGCTCTGGTGTTTCTAATACCCTTCCTGGCTCTAATAGATCGAAGGCGGTTCGCAAGAAGGCTCCTGAGGCGTGCGAAAGATGCCGGGAGAAGCGGATCAAGGTAAGCTGCCACTGTGTGCTGGAGGCCCCGGTCGCCTCTGCATATTTGGCTAAAAGTTATGATGCTTCTTCAGTGCAATGGTCTTCAACCGTGTGATCAATGCGTCAAGAAAGAGATACAATGTGTCTTTGCTTTCTCGCCCTTGGCTACGGAGAGTGCTGGAAATAAGGCTCTCGTAGAGTACGTTTCATCCTTCTGTTGGATTGCGGCTCTAACTCACCTTCTAGAAAACTGGATCTTGTATTGTCCCGACTTGATAGGATCGAGGAAGAAATGGGCCGACAAGCCAGCAGTATCGCCAGCGTTTCAGGGCAAGGTTTGCAGCTGCCAGTGCACAGGCTTTTCATCAACGTACTCTGACACCCTGCAACAGCAACGAAACAGCAGCAGCACTCCTGCGAACGAAGATCCAGCGGCGTTGCACAGTTGAACCAGCAGACTGAGTGTTTTGAGTACTATGGTTAGTCCGACGCCAGTGTTACTGAACGCCATCCTTACCATCTCATGGTGCCAGGCCAGACGTCGACATTCATGATAGCATCTTCCTTGGGCAAGAGACTCAGGCAACTGGAAGATGCGTCAGACAGCAGCGCACCCGCTAAACAGCGCCTGCACCATTCAAACCCCGAACGTCTAGCATCTCGCGACGAAAGCTCTAGGAGCCTTGGGCTGGACGAACTGACAGGCTTCTGCGATTACGTTATACCGCTAAACGCGTTGCGCAGCGATCGATATCTGCGTGACAACATCGCTGATAGGCATATCGACAGCTTTTTCCAGACCATCCACGTACTCCTCCCTATTCTAGATCCTGTTGCTTTCAGGGCACGATATGGCTCGCTGCGACAACTCTTTGGCGATAGACGGCTTTTCCTCGCCACCACAGACGATCCAAGGCGGCCGCAATTCGCCTGTCTACTATACGCCGTGCTTGCACTGGGTGCGCTGTATGAAGATGAGCAAGAAGACAGCTCGTCGTGGGCTTCATGGTACTTCGCAGAGGCTCAAGACATGCTCGGACGCCTTCTTAATGCGAGCAACCTTCAACTAGTTCAAGCGACGCTTCTGGTCTGTCCTATGTGCGCATAAAATCATACACTATGTTGCAGTCTAACGTTTTCTATATGACAGGGCGCCTACGCTCAGCATGCAATCAAACCCAACTGTAAGAAAATAATCCTTTCTCTCCGTCTCATTCGAGGAATAACGCGGCCAAACTAGTGGCATATATTCTCAACGGCGTCGCCACTCGGTTGGCCTTTTCGATTGGATTGAACGTTGAGTCATTGCACTACTCGTTTGGCTTTGATGTTGAGGAAGCAAAGCGTACCTGGTGGATAATTTACATTCAGGAAGTCGAATTAAGCCTGGACTCAGGCCGACCAATGTATCTTCGACCATCAGAGATGATCATGAACTATCCAACTACACAGGTATTTTCAGGCTGCCAAGACCATTAAGATCACTTGCTAACTGTCTAGAAGCCTCCATCAAGCGACGAACTCATTCCAGAGTCAGCTCAAGTTGGGTTTATCCGGTACCTGGCGGAAATTGCCAAGGTCATTTGGAGGATCCTAAAGCTTGTACGGGGTCCCATCTGCAGGCAATTAATCGCGTCAACGCTTACAACCTTACAGTTCGCCGAATCTGATGAGCAGAGCACTTTCAAACTAGAGCAAAAAGAAGCGTTACGCCACGAGTTAGAACGGTGGCGGGCATCTCTTCCCACATATCTTGTTTTTGAAGACCTCACTCACGCTGCCCGTGACAACTATTCCTCGCTATTCTTGCACAATTGGAAAGAAAGACAGAAGAGTAGCCTTAGAATACGTAAGTTCACATCTTCAACGTCCTGATGGCCGCTGTATTCAGTCACAACGCGGTTTCGCCCATATGCTCACATTCATGGAAGATTACAACCTCGCCAATATCATTTTGCTTCGAAGCTCCGTTACAAAGAAAGCATCCGAAAGCTATACCTTGTGCAGGCAGCCATTATATAATCTCCATCAATCATCATATTGGGATGCTGCTAGGGATATGATACGACATATCTACAGCCTGTTTGCACTAGCGCCAGGCCTCAGGCGTTGGAGTTACTATTGCTTTTACTGCCTTCACGCTACTCTTGTCATCTTGCCAAAGGTTGCTGACGATTACCATCGCTCCCGCCATCGCCAGCAAAGTAGTGCCAACGACCTGTCCAATCCACAACCTTCTGTAGAAGTTGACAGAAGAACGTCAGAAGAAGACAGGAGGCTCTGCAGACTAGCGATCGATATTTTCGACCAAATCGAATTGAAAGCCTCACAGCGTTGCGCCGATGTTGTGCGCCAATTTCTTGACAAATGGACAAGACCAAGACCAGAGAAGAATAGGACCGGCTCAGATGCTCTCCAAACCAGCAGCAGCCTTGATCATCGCGGAATGCAGCAGGTGTCCTCGTCAACCCGGCCAATATCAGCACTAGAGCCTTCTACGGCTTCCTTGCTAACCTTGGAACGTCCTGTAATCTCGAACGACGATGGCGGGGGAGCTTCGATATCAACGGGTACTGGTCGAGGTCGACCGAGTGGTACAGAGAGTGTTTGTAGTGTCGATGGCAGCAGCTCTACCTCTCCAGTAGTATCTCTAAACGGGCTCCAGGCGGAACTATATGATGCTTTCTACGGCAACGGCCTCGACGACGGCTTCGATTTTGGCCAGCAGCCGTGTTTCTTTGGCGCTGAGGTTTCTGGAAATGGGGCGTTGGAACTAGGGATGGATGGCAGCTGGCATCCACATAACGCCATGCTCTCTGGCGACGGCTGTCTAGAGCCTGGCTGGTCCATAGAATAGAGAATTGAGGGTCAATGAGAGTTTGAAGAGTGGTCGTTAAAAGCAGAGAGTACCAGTTGCGCAGGCCCGATCTAGTCAGGTGAGGCGGCTAACAACAGACAGTTTCAGCGAACACCGGGAAAAACACAAAAGCCGGCGTCCATTGATGGTGCCTTCGGACATGTTTTTGAAAAGGCGGCTCGGGATGACCGAGGTTCAAATGCCAAATCCGCGGAGACTCCGCTGGTGTGAACATGGAATTGGGATTGGGCACCGCTGCGGGGGCCTCGGGTGTGCCGCGGACCTTGGAACTCTCACCAGTGCTTATGAAACCTAGAACAGATACCGGAGATGATGGTGATGATGCGATTGAGCCATAAACAAACTTGCCAGTGGATCAGAAAGAAACGAAGAGAACCCTGCCGAAAGTAAAGCCTGTCGCTTTCGCCACAAATTTATATCTCTGTTCCTTTGACTCCTTTAGTAGACGTAGCCAAGTTTGTTGAATCATCTCCTTAATCATCAATCATCAATCGTCAATCGTCAATCGTCAATCGTCTATCCTCAACCATCAATCCTCAATTCCAGACGCAGTTTTTAACATGGATCCGACCAAAGTCACAATTCCGCCGCTCAAGGACCTAACCATCGACAACATCACAGATAATGTGAACTTGGTAAACTCGACGAACCCCTCACCGCGCTTCAAGTTTCTTCTTGAACGCCTTGTCGTCCATCTTCACGACTATGCGCGCGAAACACGCCTATCGCACAATGAATGGCTGCAGGCGATCTTGTTCCTCACTGCCACGGGCCAAATCTGCACAGACGTTCGACAAGAGTTCATCCTGCTAAGCGACATCTTGGGATTGAGTTTGTTGGTCGATAGTGTTGACCATCCCAAGCCGGCAGGCTCGACAGAAGGCACTGTTCTGGGTCCCTTTCATACTCATGATGCGGAGCACCTCGGCAATGGCAGTCTTATGTCGCACGACCAGAACGGCGAACCTTTGTTGGTGGTCTGTACCGTCAAGGATACCAACAGCAGCCCGATTTCAGGTGTTATGATTGACATTTGGGAGACGGATTCGAGTGGCATGTACGACGTCCAACATGCGGGAAGGGACAAGCCTGATGGGCGCTGCATCCTAAAGAGTGATGAGAAGGGCAACTTCTGGTTTAAGGGAATCGTGCCGGTTCCTTATCCTATTCCACATGATGGACCTGTTGGCAAGCTGCTGTTGAAGTTGAACAGGCATCCAATGAGGCCGAGTCATATGCATTTCATGTTTGAGAAAGAAGGCTGGGACACGCTGGTGACGGCCTTGTACTTGAGGAACGATCCGTACGAGACGTCGGATGCCGTATTTGGCGTCAAGGAGTCGTTGATTGTTGACCTTGGACAAGTGGACAGGGAGATGGCGAGCAAGTATCCTGGAACTCGTGAGGGAATGAGGTTGCTTACCTATGATTTCGTTCTTGTCACGGAGAAAGATACTACGGCTTTGAGAGATCAAAGGAGCATCGAGGCACTGAAGAAACTGAATATGACAGTGAAGATTGTGGATGGGTTGCCGGTGCCGGACGTTGACTGAAGGGCCAGACTTGAAGGACATGGAAACTAGCGTTGTTGTGGTAATAAAAGGCTATAATAGCTATACCTTTAACTATTATAGTATACAAAAAAAGATTAATCACTTAGATATTTAAATATATATATAACCTAACGTACTTAATAAGCATGCGACGCATCTGTAACAGTTGTGCTGGACCGCTGTACCACAGGGCAAAAGATTAGTCAATAATCGCTATTGCAGCAACCATTGGGCACACTAGCTCACCTTTTAAGCCCATCGCCGTTCCGGAGGACCAGGCTGTAACAGTATCGCAGTGTGCGATACACTTTTCCCTCCTACACTTAACATTCTACTTCATCCATTAAATCTTCACTCCCAAGCATGTGACAATCAAATACTGAGGCAAAGACCCTTCTTGCCCTTAAAGCCCTCTAAAGTGACCCAAAATTAAGTGTCTGACGTGCTGCTAGTACCATGCACCCCCCCCCTTTCGGTAACACCCCCCTTTCGGTAACCAAAAAAATGGCCTTTCCATACAAAACTCACCAAGTTCACTTACATAGATTTCAGTCATTCTTGAACCTATTCGCAAGCCGTCGCCTTCAACGTATAAAGAAATGGCTAGAGTTTATTTTTTTAAGGTCAGCTGGTAACATGGGACCGGTGGTCCGTGGTCACCCTGCACTTCAAAATTTGCAATCCAGCGCCCGAATCCCCTTCTGCCTACTGATGATTCCTCCTCTTGCCAGTCCTCCACAATTCACCTAAAATGGCTTCAAAACGGCCTCGGAGTGTTTATACGGAGGATGAAATGGCTGATGCCATACTTGATATCACATAAAACGGCTTATCGCAACACCATGCCGCCCAGAAATATGGCATAAGCCCGTATAAAGTTGACCTTGTCAACAGGTGCAGAATCAGTCAGAGAAGCCAGTTTTTCAAGCTCTTTCCGATATGCCGCCTTCAAAGCATTAAAAACACCGTTATACAACGGCTGGAGACCATGGGAACGAAGGGCGGGGAGGTAGCAACACTAGACGTTGTTCGAAAAGCACGTTACGATCCGTTTGTCAGGTTTCAAATCAACATTGATTCTTTGGCATATAAACAAAAAGCGCACCGTTCCATGACTTCTATGTCCATCCAGAATAATAAACCTGGCATCAGATTCGTCGGCAGGCTGGGTATGAGGCGAATAGACCCTCTCAAGCCACTCGATAGCAATGTGGTTGTCTGTCCATCCATTAGGCGAAGTTATATAATTCCAATCAGCTATTTTCGGGGATTCGTCCAAAAACCACTGTTGTTGGAGTTCCCTGCCCTTAAAAATTATGCCAGGCCTCAAGGCACGGCCGTCTGCAGTGATAGCCTCAATAAATGAAGTCTAGTTACGAGACTGGGGGCCCTTGAGTAGCGCCTTTCGTTTTGGATCTGAACTCCCAACCACCAGACTATCCAGACCTGGAAAACAAGTTTGATTAGCTAGTTCTATGAATAAAAAGTTAGACACTTACCAAAACCAGTCATAATACCGCCCTCATCAACGTTCACGGTGTTTTCCGGCTTAATCCAATCGTACTCGTCTTCCCTGATATCAAAGTACCAATGGACCGCTTTCGGGGTGAATTAATTGAATCTGTTGGCCTCCTGGCGTCTCTCAGGGTTTGACTTGAGCTCCAGATGTCGTTTGATGAATTTGGCTAACCAGTTGCGTCCCAATTCCTGCTTCTGGTTTTGTTGTTTCAAGAGAGCCACGACGCAGGCACGGATCTGACTATGGGAGGGAGCATAACTTAGGGACTCTTGACGGAGAATCCAGGAAGCTAAATTAGCCTCCTGATTCCTGGATAAGTGTCGGTTAGGTTGAACCTGATCATCCGAGGCCGTCTGGCCATGGAGTCTGTCGGAAATGGAGTGCTGAGGTATGCCGTGTTTCTGGGCGGCATGGTGTTGCGATAAGCCGTTTTATGTGATATCAAGTATGGCATCAGCCATTTCATCCTCCGTATAAACACTCCGAGGCCGTTTTGAAGCCATTTTAGGTGAATTGTGGAGGACTGGCAAGAGGAGGAATCATCAGTAGGCAGAAGGGGATTCGGGCGCTGGATTGCAAATTTTGAAGTGCAGGGTGACCACGGACCACCGGTCCCATGTTACCAGCTGTTGGATAACTCAGGTATCCTGCTGTTATAGCAATTGCTCTTTCGGGCGGGTGAGACGTCAAAACCGTGATGGTTAACTTGGTGTTTTACTTGATGTCTTAAGAACAGAATCTAGGCTAGGTAATAGGGCCACGAAGTGGCCCTATATCTAGCAGGGAGGCACCTGCACGTGCCCTTACAGCTGTTACTAGCTGTGGTCTACACACGTGGGTGCCTACGATCCTGGCGCTAGCCCTGGCAGTGTTAGTGATATTCCAACACCAGCTGACCTTAAAAAAAATAAACTCTAGCCATTTCTTTATACGTTGAAGGCGACGGCTTGCGAATAGGTTCAAGAATGACTGAAATCTATGTAAGTGAACTTGGTGAGTTTTGTATGGAAAGGCCATTTTTTTGGTTACCGAAAGGGGGGTGTTACCGAAAGGGGGGTGGTGCATGGTAGCAACAGGTACTGGTGTGCCACAATGACTTCACAAATGATAAAGGTTCAACGTTCTCTTCACCCAAACCTCCTTTCGAACCACATCACACCTCAACAATTTGAAAACTAAAGCTTGAAACACCTGCCGTCATGGAGCATCTTCTCACCATGGACCTCGAGGTGGTGCCACCTTAGCAAGCTCGACGCCTACGACTACATCATCGTAGGCAGCGGCTTCGGTGGTGGCCCTCTGGCCGAGATCCTCGCACGCAGGGAGAAGAAGGTCCTCCTCATCGAGCGCGGAGCCGTCATCTTCTCCACCCACGTCCTCAACACCTCGCGCCCTTACTTCAACCGCGGCGCCAGCAACTCGCCCGAGGGCAACGAGAGTGTGTACGACGCCGTCAAGGCCAAGGTGCAGTGCACCGAGGGCTCCGAGTCCTACGTCGGCGGCCCCGTCTACTGTGTCGGCGGTCGGACTAACCTCTGGGGCATCTGGACTCCTGAGGTCAGTGACGGGACTCTCCGGGAGTACTTTCCCCAAGAAATCCACCAGTTCCTCAAACAAGGCGGTGGGTACGACACGGCGTTCAACTTCATTACCGACAACTCCCAGAAAGATGCCAAGTACCCCCTCGAAAGCGGCCAGATTAGCGCCTCTGAGATCGACGAGGTCAAGGACATGCTTCATGCTTCTTTGCCTGACACGAGCTTCGACCTGATGCCCGTGGCCGCCCAGTTCAACGCCCCTGCGCCCTACAAGTTTCCTCAGTGCGCGTACAGCACCACGCTTTCGTTGATGAACCGGATCTACGCCAACGACCCGTACTTGACCGTGGTCCTGAGCACCGAGGTCGTCGCCTTGGAGCATGATGAAAAGGATGCCTCGTAAGTACCCTAGCATGCCATTTTCCCTTCGTCGTTACGGCCTCGCTAACTCCGACTCTCACTATAGTGGCAGAAGCGTCAAGTCCCTGAAAGTCCGAAACACCAAGAACAAGACCATGCTGGACCTCTTTGTCGGCAAGGCCAAGGTGATTATGTCTGCCGGTGCCATCGGAACAGCCACCATTGCCCTCAACAGTGGCCTGCAGCGTCTCAACCCACTCATCGGCAGGGGTCTCATCGACCACGACATCTTCTATGTCCGATTCGGAAAGGAGAAGGACCCTGGCATTACTTCGAAGCCGGTGAATCTGAAGTCTTTGGTTACCATTGAGGGCGCAGTTGCTCTCCTCACTGTCACTGTGAATGCAAACTTCTTCCTTGCGGGCAGCTCTGCGTCCCTCCCAACCACCCAATACTACGACCGAAAGGGCACGCTCATCAACCCCCAGAAGGGTTTCGAGAACCAGGGAGACTACGACACCATCTGCGTCCTGTTTGAGTTCATTGGTATCTTAGACGACACTAATGAGGTGCTGAACCTTCCAAGCATGGATCCGGTCCTCAGCATTCGACGACCTCCGGTGAAGCAAGTTGTGCAGGCGGGCATGGAAGATATCATCCGCAAGGTCAGGAACTCGTTCATCTACGACGATGTGAACAAGGTGTGTGACCATTCGGCTCCGCGCCCACAGCACTTGGGATTCGGCGTCTTCTCTCACGAGTGTGGCACCATGCGAATGGATGGGCCCAAGGGTAAGGGAGTTGTGGACTCGGACCTGAGGGTCAAGGGCTTTGATAACCTCTGGGTCTGCGACATGTCTGTCCTGCCGGTCAGCCCCGAGGCGAACCCGGCGCTTACACTTGTGGCCCTCTCACTGAGACTGGCCGACCAGCTGTCACAAAAGCCACTCGAGCGTCGCTGAATGCTCTGAATTTTTGACTAGTACTACCATCCAGGACCACCTAATGCACACCCCCACCTAATGCACAACCAAAATTTCGATCTTCTCATACAAAATCCAAATTTTGCTGCTCGCAAAAACAGGCCACATTGACACTTTAAAACGGAGGCTTTGGAGACAGTTCCTAGAAAATTGTTCAAATTTTACTCTCTGCATGGTTTTTTGACCTCCCGACCGCTGCGTGTGCGCTGGCAGTGCTTTGTTACCACCATAAAGTCCTCACTTTCGTCCTCTGACCTGACACCCACCTCAATCACCGACTCGACCTCCTCATCCACGTCCACCTCTATTTCTGCCTCCTTTGAGTTTGGAAGAGCTTCTCCAGCCGCTAGAGTCTCAGCCAGAGCCATGAATCGTCGGTTCGGGTTTGGTACCGCCTTTCTTTTCTTCCCTCGCCGCAGATGGGCCATCTGCTCCTCGAGGCCAGTAATCCGCGCATTCTGAACGGCGACCTTCATCTCTAAAGCTTCCAGCCCCTTCGCGATCTTACTATCCTTCCGCCTGGTCGGACGACTTCGATGTTTGGCCATATCTCTCACCTGCCGGCTCGTTTTCGGCGTATCATCTGAGTGCAGTTGAGGAGGGCTCGGCGTCTGGAACCGTTCCAGCACTTTTTCTTTGTCCGATTGAATTTCCGGATGTGTTAGAGCTTTGTGACGGTTGATAGGCCAATTTCCAGTAAACCTCCAGCCGGATAAGATAATATCCTTCCTCATGCCCGCCTCCCTGGCTTTCGCGTATGCCCGAATAAAGTTGGCTTTGTCAACCGGCGCAGAATCGGTCAAACTAGCCAGCTTTTGGAGTTCTTTCCGATACGCACTTTTGATTACATTAAAAATTCCATTATCTAACGGTTGCAAAACCATGGGAACAATGTGCTGGTAGGTAACAGCAGTAGACATTGTTCAGAAAGCACGTCGCCATCCACTCGTCCTGGCTGCTCGTTAGCGACCCTATAGCGGGTGACTCCGAGGCGAAAACACCGAAAGGCTCACCTGTGCATGGCTCCCGTGACCGTCAAGGATAATAAGTCTCGCATCTGATGCATCACGAGGCTCTGTTTGAGGTAGATAAACGTCCTTCAACCACTCGAGAGCTATATGGTTGTCGGTCCAGCCGTTCGGGGATGTGATATAGTGCCAGTCCGCTATTAATTCGAATTCGTTAAGAAACCACTGCTTCTGCAGCTCTTTTCCTTTAAAGATAATTCCCGGTTTCAAAGCACGGCCAGTTGCGGTGACAGCCTCAATAAACGAGGTCCAGGTGCGCGACTGGACGCCTTTTAATAACGCCTTCTTCTTCGGGTCGGAACTCCCGATTACGAGGCTGTCCAAGCCTTATGGACAACCAATTAGTTATACCCTATAAAAACCCGTAGAGAACTTGTAGAGGACTTACCGAAACCCGCCATTATGCCGCCCTCGTCCACGTTAACCGTGTTCTCAGGCTTGATCCAGCCGTACTCGTTTTCCCGGATATCGAAGTGCCAATTGACCGCCTTTGGTGTAAACCCGTCAAATCTGGCGGCTTCCTGGCGTTTTCCAAGCTTTGTAGATAGTTGTTGGTGACGTTTGACGAACCTGGTGGTCCAGTGCTTGCCCAGAGGCTTGTTATCGCCCTGTTGTTGAAGGATGGCCTCGACACAGGCGCGGAGCTGGCTGTGCGAGAGAGCATAGCCCAGAGACTCTTGTCGCAGCACCCAACGAACGAGGGTCTCCTCCTGGGTCTTTGAAATGCGCTGGTGGGCCTGGATACGTTCATTCCTGCTCGCATGACCGGACAGTCGTCTAGAAATGGTCCACCGAGGCACTCCACGTTTCTGGGCTGCCGCAGCATGTGATAAGCCTCTATCAGTAAAATCGAGTATAGCCTCAGCTACGTCGTCTTCGGTATAAACGCCCCGAACCATTGTTGCAGGAGTTCCACGAGTACATTTGGTGATATGCCTACTTGAGTGGATGTAGTCGCATAGGTTAGATGAGGCGAAAATGAAAAATTTTCAAAGGGTTAGAGAACTAAGCCACGCCGCGGAACGGAAAAAATTCAAGCCGATATTAAAATTTCATGATAAATCCTATACAGGGCAGGTCTTGGTTCGTGAGTATCTTCATTCCTGGCCGAATGCGGTGTAATTGAAAATTCGGATTTTGTATGGGAAGATTGAAATTTTGGTTGTGCATTAGGTGGGGGTGTGCATTAGGTGGTCCTGGATGGTATTGTTAGACATAAAACCCCAATCTGGGCGCTCATGATTTCCTCATGCAACGCCGAGGTTGGTAAACTAGCAAACAAGAATCTGTTACTAGCAAGCTACATCTATGACTCAGCGGGTGAAACAAGCCACGATACGACCGAGGTTCACAAAAAGACCTCGTAAAAGGGGAGTACAACCCTGTTGACAGAGGGCTCATGGGTTCCACCGCCGAACCTCCGGCCCCGGCCCCGCCCCCGCCCCCGCTCCCACCGTTCCCTGCTCCTCGGGAGGGTCAAGTGAACCTTGAGGCAGTTTAGCGAGATTGAGACAAACTCTCAAGGCACGTTTCTGAACATATAAGACTGTCCCATGACAACTTGAAGTTATGAACCATCTTTGTAAATACATGCTCCACCCAACTAAAACAATCCGATTTTCACCATCATATTTCCTCACATTGCCAATCTGCTCCTCGTCCTCGGCTTCGCTATTCAGGGGTCCTTGGCAAAATTCGATCAATCATATCCAAAGCAGCTCGCCGCGGTTCGTCGTCGGTCAGGTTTGACGCACAAGGAGTTCCTGTACTACCACACGTTGGTTCACGGGCTCAAGAGCTGGAACGCACCACGGGATGATGCCTTTGCGGCGGCATATTCCCTCAATTACGCCTTTGACTCGGCCTTTGGCGTCAACAACAGCGGCCCCAACGCCGCATATGTCGGACGTGACGACGTGGCTGAGCTTTGGAGTAGCTCTCCGACGACATTCACAGCACAGTCAAACTACACCAATGCTGTGATCGGACCCGACGGTGCCAACTTCAATGACTTGGCTGTTGCATTTTCCATCTTTGGCATCGAAACTTTCGTCAGGGGATCCGCCTCAACCCCAATCGTCAAGGAGTCCGCACCAGTCAAAGGACCTGTAGTGGCTTTTTCTGGACCTCTGCCACATCAGACTCTGTCTCAAACGACACATTCGCAAGAGGCGTTACCGATGCGCTCCTTAATCAGTTGCCCAGCAACGTAGTTTATCGTGCCAGCATCCACGTCCCCGTCCCAGGGGTAGATATCAGGCCCTACTTTGGCGGAGAAGGATTGCCAACAATCAGCTCAGTCATAAAGCTGTGGCTTCACGACGGCGACGCCGCAGTAACCAAAGTACGGGCCGCGCAGAAAGCTCTTAACTACGGGGGCTTACATCTGGATGAGAATGTGCCCTTCATGTTGTTCACAAGGGCGGTGACCATTTGGGACCTGGACCGAAACGTGCCCGTAAGTATATCCACTCGAAGACGAACATTTGAAGAGTCTAACCGTTCGATAGTTCAATGACCACCGACTTAAAGCCTCACTTAAAGCAAACACTTACTAGTACAACTGGATCGCCGCATTTTTGTTGCTAGTATCCCCGATATTCTGGAATCTATGAGGTGGTCAGAAGGACTGGGTTGATGCAGAGAATTCATTACCTGGGAGTGGCTGTAGTGCTGGGGGTTGATTGGTTTTAGTGTCAAAAGTCTCTAATTGTACGGAATACTGTCAACTGTCTACCGAGTGATGTTGTATATTTAAAGGTATCGAATCATGCAAGACAAACTAGATAACAGTACGCTCGTCGTCAACTGCACTAGGGAACTGTTCTACACCTAGGTTGGAGTCAAAACCTTTGCTCATAGCACCGGCTCCATAAGGCTTAATATTAAGATGGGCTGCTCTACTCTTTGTGGCAATCCCGGCTCTCGGGATTTACTACTTCTTACAATCCAAGAATAGTTGAGCCTCAACTGCCAAAGTTGCAGCCAGTTCAGTCAGTATCGCAGTTGAGAAAATGTGGGCTTCGGATGTAAAACAACAAAAGTTAATTGATTGGGAAATCCTTTTAATCTGTCGATGTACAAACCAAACCATCCAAACCATGTGAAATATCCCGGCTCTCGTGCCCTGTAATTAAACGAATCGAACAAGAAGGTCCAGAACCAAAATATGAGCACATGATCGGGTTACAATAACATGTTGAACTCGGGTGTCTTGTCCTCCAGCGGCTTGTTGCTGAACAGCTGTGTGACTTTCGTCCAGAAACAGACAAGATTCAACCACTGCCCCATGAGAATGAAGAAAAGCCTCCCAGAAATGGTAGAGGTATCCAACGGCTACATAATATTGTCAGTCTTAACCCACGAATGAATTGATAAGCTGAAAGGTCCATGTCCACTTACAACAAAATTATCGCCACCACTCTTCTTCACCCAATCGAATGACCGGGTGATCATCTTGTTTTCAAAAACATAAAGTGCCTTCTCGATTTCAGCATTAGACACGCGCTTGTCCAATTTGTCCTTGGCGGCCAGATCGACCAGGAACGGTAGGACTTCACCCGCATCTAGCATGGCCATGTTACCACCCATGCCCCTATGTTATAATCAGCGTTTCTGAACTTCCCGGAAATCGTAATCATGACGGATGGGGTTTATCAAGATACCACCCGTAATGCATCAAAGGCGTTGGATTGCTTACCTTGGAGGAAGCATAGCGTGCATTGCATCGCCTATAACCCAGACTCGAGGGTGGCCCAACTCCGGTTTGTCTTTATTCTGAACCTTCTTGCGCCATTCCTTGGCTGGCTTTTTTGCGGTTCTAGGTCTGTAAATGTGGAGGGGGGCGCCTCTCATGACTTCAACCATCTCCTGGCTGTTTCAACTCAATTAGACGGCAAATCCACAATGAAAATCTTCGTTAGGAGGACATAAAGGGGAGAAGCATACAACATAGGGGACCAGCTTTCTATGCTCTTTGCCATAAAGTCATATTGGGCATCGAGGCTCTGCTTGTCAAGGTCCTCTGGTAGCAAGTGGCGCTCAACATTTAAGCTGATCATGCACGAGGAAAGGCCTTCATCGTATGACTTTTGACCGCTCGGTTTGGCTGCTGCGGAGCTACCGTCTTGTTCATCCTTCTTTGGGAGGTACACTTTGTAAATGCAGCTTTTCGTTAGCTTCAAGCCCTTTGTTCACACTCAACGCCCAGGCAGGATTTTGAAAGGTGGCCACGTCGAAAGTGCTCCAATTCTTGCCCGGATGACGATGCAAGAGAAAAGGGTCAGTCCCTCACGTACCTCCGAAAAAGAAAGACTTCTTGTCAGCCCAGGTCATGACCGGCCCGCCAACAAGCTCCTTGGACATCTTGAGAAACCTTGATGTTGGGAGATCGCACTTGGCCGTTATGGCAACGTGCCTAGGGATGTAGTCGATGGAGTTCAGCCCAATCTGCTTATTGACCTAGCAGCCTAATGTCAGCGCGGTTCGTGGATACGAGTGTGGCATGAAGGGGCTATGCAAGTGTTATTTTCCGTTCACACCTTTGTGTAGCTACCATCGGCGCCGATGAGAAGATCACAGTCGTCGTGGCTACCATCTGCTAGCCAGACTCTGATCCTCTCATTGTCCATGCCAGGATTGAGTACTTCGTAACGATCGAACGCAAGATTGTACTTGAGTTTACCGGCATCAAACACGGGATCAGCCATCAAGTCTCGCAAGAGGCCACGGTTGATGGGCGCGTTTTTGCCGTAGGCAGGGAACTTGCTGAGGTCGATCAAGACGCTGCCGTCTTTGTGGAAAACGCGTGGAGCCTCAGCCTTGGCCTCGCTGGCAGGGCCAAACTTCTTGACGATGGCCATAAGGTGCTCCTGGGTGAGGCATGTTCTCATTCCTTGTAGCGCTGGAGCCGTAAGACGAATTTGCAGTCCTTCGCGTGTCGAGTGAGGCTCCGAGCGCTCGTAGACCTGGACATCAATGTCATTACGGATGAGACCAAGAGCTAGCAAGCTGCCCGTCAGGCCACCGCCGATAATGATGATTTTGAAAGGCATGACGAGTTGCGCGTAAGCTTGTGCTTTGACTACTTCCACAACAAACTAAGCATGTCAAGGTCGGTATTTATCTCCTGAAGGAAATACCGAGGCCCCCTACTTCCCCGCGTTTAAGTTGATACACCAGGGCATACTTCTCTTGTAATCTGGGGTCGGAAGGACCCGAACAGTGGCATCTCTCGGGCCATCCGATGGAGGCGATCATTATGAGAACCAAGTTGCATACCCCTGGGACCGGAAAACCCGAGGTGTCGATGCTGTCGCGTCTCAAAGTATCACGGTTACGTCGGATTTCTGGCGCTGAAGTAGTATCTCAACTAAGAGATCATGTGTCGTTACAAAATGACAATTTTTCTAGGAGAAGCTCCCTTTGGTTGGCTCCACTAGAATTAAACTTCGAGCTGGTTTCCACATAAATACCGTACTACCTCGTTTCCAGTATAGCTTCGTGTGGAACTAGGTTAGACTCGGAGGTTGTCAGAATGACTAAGCGGCCTTTCACGACGACAGGGTCTCGTCAACCTTGTCAGAGGCGTTCTGCTTGTTCAACCCAGTACGTGACGCGTTACCCGGTGGCTTGCATCAGAGATCGTCATTCGCGGGTCTGGTGGGGGAAATTGCAGCTCGGTTAGCGGAGACTTGTCGGTCAAGCACCTGGTGCAGTAGTTCTCCCGTTGTGCGTCCTACGTGGTAGCATGTCACTATTTCGTTTAGCTACTTCGCAGAACAGACAGGGGAGCAGCATATCCAGAAATATCTCAGAAGCAGACTTCATTATGATCAACTGAATTCTAAAAATGAATGGCAAGAAAATGCCAACCAGCCGGTTCCACGCTCCACAGTCTACACTCAGTCTACAGACTCTTCGGTGCAATGCCAGACAATTTCCATGTTCCATCCACCTTGGCATAGCTAACCGTGACGACAACCCATCGATGCGACTCCTTGACAACTTCCTTGGATTGTTCGCTGGCCAGAATTCTCGATTCGGACCGCACCTGGTGCCGACCTGTGACGTTTAGGTTCTCATCAACCGACCATTTGGACGCCCCAAGGAGATGGTGAGCCCGCAGTAAGGGGTCGCCGAACATGACGTTGCTGGCTTTGGCAACAAAGTCATCTGCTGACACGGCCTCGTCAATTGGCCCTCCCAGATCAGTGTAGTCAGTCTGGAAAGGACATGAGTTAGCATCGGCCCGTTGTTCGAGGCTTTGGAATGTTGGACTTGCCCGCAGAGCCGGTGCCAAGAGTGCTCTCAGTAATTTCCAATCCTATGGCCAGAGTAAGCAGACTATTAATTGAAATCCATGTTTCAGGGACCCTTTGCCAGCAAGAACAAAATGATAAACAACATGGCAAGGAGCTGACCTTGGTGTCTAGACTATGGAAGTAGTCGCAAGTCAGGTTCGACAACGCCAAATAGTCTGTGGTTGGGTTAACAAAACTTGGGTTAGCCAAGACATGTCTCTCCGAGAGGGAACAAGGCATGCCCACCAGCGAATTCCAAGTTTGCGGGCACCATTTTGAGGTTTTGGAGTGTTCTTGATGATTGCTGCTTGCGGGCGAGAGAGAGAGAGAGGAGGGCGGATGCTCATGGGCTGGTTTTGTAGTGAGAGCCATGTGTTTTATGAAGTAGGGTACTCGAGGCCACTTTGAGCCGAATAGCGCGAGAGCCCTCATGCAGGTGGTTTCAATTATTCAGCATCGGGATCAAGTTTCGGAAGAGACCCGAGCTACTCGTTGGGTCTGGGGTTATCCGCACTGGAGCTTCGGAACTGCCGAGACGGCTTACGAATAGGAATCAGGATGGGCGCAGCCGAGAGGAAGCTCCATCTTAGTCAATGCTACCTACGTGTTGGAGCTTGGCGCTTTTGCTAGGCATTTGAATCTATGATGCTGGCTCGATTAGACCTTAGTGGCTGTTCTTATTCCTGCTATTCTACCCCTCGCTACCCCATGTCTGCTGTCTGGGGTTCATCCGATACCCTTCCGGACCTGTGACTATAAGACCAACCAAATTCCTTTATCTGCTCATTTTGACCCTGGAGACATCAACCCGTGCACTGGCCGTTCAACAGCCTGCTTTTTCGATAAATCTCTACAACTTGTCAACGTCCACTTCAGCATAAATACCTGCAGGCCTTGTTTCATTGTTCCCCGAAAATTTTGAAAGCATCGTGCTAGTCGGTATCCATCTATCGAACAAGCAAGCCAAGCAGTGGCTTGCCAGTACGCGATGCCTCTTCTCCTCTCATCTAACACCCATGTCGGCCCGGAAAACCCCATGGTCAGTCAATCATGATTCATATCTGCATCTCCATCCTTGTCTTTCCCATGTGCCTTCGGCCAAGCCCGGGCGCGACAGCTCCTCTTCTTGATGTTCTATCAACGTCATTCAACTTCCCAGGTTCGCATTTAGGTGCTGACCTTTTCTTGTTAGACATGGCCGCTCTGGTGGCGGCTGACAATGCTGGGGTCTCTCTGTTTTTTTGTCATGATGGGCCAGTTCCTCAGCGCTTCCATCCCTCCGATGATTGTTCCCATCATGAAAGATCTGCATGTCGACAGTAGCAAGGCGTCTCAGCTGGCCAGCTGGGCCACACTTGCTGTTGGCCTTGGGGTAAGTTCGCTCCTGGACACTATTTATCTTCCCAGGTTCCCGTCGACGCTGACTTTCAGATTCATCTCATAGAACATCTGGGCGGTGCCCACCGTCGCCTACATCGGCAGCCGATATACCATTTTAATCGGTCTCGCCATCTTCACTGCATGCTTCTTCTGGCAGGGCGCCGCTCAATCATACGACTCGCTTCTCGCTGCACGAGTTGTCGGTGGTCTGGGCGGCGGCGTCGTCGAAGCTCTTGGCCCCGTCATGGTGGTGCTGCTGTTTCCCCGCGAGTTCATATCTCGGGCTATGAGCGTCTACACATGGGCCTTGGGGGCGGGCACTGTTTTTGGACCTCTCATTGCTGGCTACATGATCGATAATCTGGGCAGCTGGCGGTATCCCAACTATCTCTTTGGCGGTATCTCGGCCCTCAACCTCATCGCCACCGTTCTCATGTTCCCAGAGCCCATCATGAATATCCGAGTTCCTGGTGACCCAGAACTTTCGGCGACTCCCGAAGGCGGTAGCTCAGCCCTGGAAGTGGTGGACGATACCAACACTAAAGCTGCTTCTGAGGAGGATGGACGAGCGGAACAACACGAGATGCAGCCTTCTTTGGTGATCAGGGAAGGCCCGGATGCGCCTGCTTCTCTCTGGCGCCGCCGGTCTTTCTTTTGGTCCGTGAAGCATCATCACGCCGTTTCGAGCTTCGTGTTCCTCCTTGTGGAACCCTTTACAGTGCTTGCTGTCCCAGCCGTCATCGTCACCGTCCTACTCTTTGGCGTCACAATCGCCATCACCATTGGCGTCTCCGTCCTCGTCTCCGTCACCTACGCCCAACCGCCGTTTTTGTGGTCGTCGGGTGACGTTGGCCTCTTTAATATTTCTGTCCTCCTCGGCTTGCTGGCCGGAATACCCGTTGGCGGCTTCATGGCGGATTGGCTTGCAGCCAGAGATTTGAAGCGCAAAGGCTACTTCAGGCCCGAGGCAATTCTGCCCATTCTGTTGCCTTTCGCTATCACAACGCCGGTCGCTACCGCCCTCGTCGGCGTCGGTCTTCAGCGTGGGTGGCACTGGGCCATCATTGGATTTCTCTGGGCCGTCATCAACGCCAACTTGACTGGTGGGAGCAACGTCATGATCTCCTATTCAACTGAGAGCTATCCGAGGAAGGCTATTGAGATTGGCGTCGTTGTCAACATCGTTAAGAACGCCATTGGCTTTGGTGTCTCTTACAGTACAGTGGACTGGTGGTACAAGGATGAGTACTTGATGTTTGTAACCCTCGCGATTGTTCTCTTTGCCATCTTCTTGGGCGGTGTAGCGCTGTGGGTTTGGGGTTCGAAGATCACTACTAAGACCAAGGTGTGGCTCCGGGGCTTTGACGCTGAGTAACGAGTCAAGTGTCGTAAGCTGTAACTAGTTAGTTATTGGGGACAGGAAGAGAGCAACATGTAGTAGAACCTGTGGTTTCTTTTAGTCACTGTTGCCTTAGGCTTCGATTCTAGGCCCATCATACTGTTGCTCTTGTCGGTTTTCTTTTGCATTTGGTTTTACTAGTTATCTTTGGTCCTCCATCCGGATGTGTGCTACTATTTACTTATCTGTCCGCTCCATCAAGGTCGAACGAGTTGCTGGCATAATGTAAAGAAAAAAAAACAGTGTCTTCACAAGTTAAGCATCTCAAACACCTAATGCTACCACGCTTGCCAAAATTTCAGCTTTTTTAGCTTCTTTAAGATGGAAGAATATGTGCTACGAGGCCACCAACTTCTTCAGGAAGCAGCTAGTATAACGGTGCTAAGAGCAAGTTTGCGCTCCGGGCCTAAAGCCTGTCCGTTGGTGTCGCTTGTTGTCGTCGTTGCATTGATGAACGTTCCCTAGGATAGATGACAAACTACATAGTATATAGAGGTAGATTCTTGGATTGATGATACTTTGAATCGTAACCTCAAACATTCTCCCCGGACTGGAAGATGGCTAATTCTTTTGAAGAGGCCCTGGAAATACGAAACTGTTGGAACATCGCGGCCAAGATACATACAAGCAGCAGATGGGATGCGGCAGGTGGTATGTGCGCCCACCTGGAAGCGATAAGGGGACTGTCTTATCGGCCTATGGGGCACAGATCCATATCTCCCCACTGCGCACCTGCTGGCTAGTTAGATGAAACAACAACACAAGATCCATCAATACGAAGCCTAAATACAGCACTATTTCGGCTTCAACCAGTGGTTCGAACCCTACCCTTGTGAAACCTACAGTTCAGTATGATTATGTGAAATGGACTGAAATTTTGCACTTAACCCTCCACCACCTTCTAGTAGGCAATTGCAGCTTAGGTCTTCAGCACCACAACTAGAAATTTCTATATTTTATCGATTAATTGGGTATTCAGATACATAGCGAATACAGAAACGAAGACTTGTTGTCATTGGATCTATATTGTTGTTGCAGTTTACTATGCAAGTCGGCGACCTCGACGACCAGCAACAGAGCAAGGTAAAGTGTTACAGTTTCCTAATCTGGTTAGCATATTTCCACACCACGGCCTATTGCTTCAGGAGAAATGCCGCTTACAAAGTCGTCTAATACGAGATCACAAGCTAGAAAGCTGACTTTCGTGATTATCCGTACAAACAAACTTAAGGAACGCCGACAGGGTACTTTTGTCTTTTGAGATGTCTAGGCTAGGGTCCCCCCTGTGTATAGTAATTTCCAGTTAGATGACAGCGGAGTCTAAAGTTTAGCTAAGATTGACTACTTGGGGCGCTCCCACGGGGATCACCAGACGAGAGGCCCTCCACAAGTAGAAGTATATGCCGGAAAATCGGCTGATTTCTAATAAATGCTATTTGCGATACGTGACTAGGTATAAAGATGAAGCCCCCAGGTAAACCAACATCGAGAAACTCCCCTTCCGCCTTTAAACAATTTGCCCTTAATCCTTAACATTCCCATTTCAACGCACTCACGCAATGAGAGTTGAGCTTCTCGGCAGTGTGCTTTTACTTGCTAGTACACTTGCAAATGCCTTGAGCCTAGCGACAGCGGAAAAAAAAAACATCATACCACGTAGCATTTGGCCTGACAACGAACCTCGACACCAGCCCCGAGATGTGAAGCACAGAACGAGCTACATTTGGAACGGAGGCGAAGTCGCTGGCCCACGCTTTGCATCCGTCACAGCAGAAGTGGTCATCCCAAACATCACTTTTCCGTATGGATATAATGCCAGCGCATACTACAGCTCGTCCGTCTGGGTCGGCATCGGCGGAGACCAGAACACGTGCGACGACCCGAATCGGGTCAACAATGGAGGGCTCATCCAGGGAGGTTACTACTATTTGTACGATAAATACGGTGACTTTGGTGTTTTTGCTTTCTATGAATGGTTCCCCAACCCACCGGTCTTTCTGGACGACACTGAGGGTATTCTGACTGATATTGGGGATCACGTGCGCATGGCTGTGACGCAGAATGATAACACGACTGGCACTTTTACTTGGGAGAATCTCACTCAGGACAAGAAGTAAGCGATCATTAGAGAGTCTTTCTGTTTTACACGATCCTGACTTGCTTTGCAGATTTGAAATCGACTCGACAGCTCCGGTGAATGGGACGCTGTGCACTAATCATGCAGAGTGGATCGTTGAGAGCTTTATGAAGCCTGAGGATCCTGATTCCTACTTCCCTGATTTCAGCGAGTTGACTTTTACCAACATTAAGGCGGTGTCAGAGGCGGGCAAGGCGGCATCATTGGCTGATGGATCATCGTGACTGCGGAGCCTAAACTGAACAGTGGAAGGTATCTTACGAGCTGTGAGATAGTAGAACCAGATGGCACAACGTGCAGATGGCTTGGATATAAGGGAATCTTTGATTAGACACTACAGGTATTTCGCTTATTAGAAATGGCACTGGAGAAAAGAAGGTCGGGTTGTAATAGTACTTGTTAAAGTAGTCACATCTACTAGTGTGCCGACTTTCGTATTGTAATATCACGCGCTAAGTAATATATATATTTATATTCACATTTTCGCACAAAGTGTGCTAGAATATCACCCTACTCTTCTACTCTTCTACTCTTCTACTCTTCTATTCTTCTACTCTTCTACTCTTCTACTCTTCTATTATTAATTGTCAATCGCCGTCTAGTAGACGACAATTAATTTTAGGTGAGAGTTGAAATGGCGCTAGCATGACATGGGGTAGCTGGCAATTAAATTTCGAGTAGCTGGCAATTAGCAGCTTCTTAATAAGAAATGCGATTAAAGGTCTGAAAATTAGTGGGCTTGCTTGCCTTACCTATGCGATTCTGGAAAAACTTCTCTTATTTTCTCGAAATCTCATTATTGATCTTCTTTATATCTTTTGGAATACTTGGTAACCGCTTGGCGGTGATTCTGGTGTTTGGTGGATGTCTGGTGCTGCGAACCCCGCTTTAGACGTCATCGTCGTCATGGAACGCGAACCGGACGTTCCGGGTGGGGGACATCATCGTCCCCTGCGTAAAAGAGCCAGAACAATGAGGGCAATGGAATCGGAACAACAAGAACGTGACATGGAATGGGAGGAGGAGGAGAGCAGTGAGGGGGTGCCGAGGAACAATCGAACCAAGAAAAGGACTACGCTTAAGGCGGCCGACAGTATGACCGAGGTGATCCAGGGTCTAAAACAACTCCTGGAACAAGAGTTTCATAAGAGAATTGAAACCATGAAGGCAGAGTTCAAGCTTGAGTTCACAAAGCTTAGCGACCGAATGGCTGAGGAAGTCGCTAGGACGACGGCCCAGATGGCACAAGAACTATGGCAGACGCGAGAGGAGCTTACTCAGGTACGCAGAGAGCTGGAGCACACCCGGCTACAGTTGAACACTGTGACCGAGGCGCATACAGCAGTCTCTGCCAGCCGTTCATATGCGGATGCCGCCAGAATGACACCTGTTACCACCCAAACTCCCTCTACAGTTCGATCGGCAAGGTGTTCTGCACAGTTGATACGTCCAGGGTACCCGAGGATCATGCCGGAGACACTACTCCAGCGTCGCTTCGCAGGGCCATCGAGCAGGAAATGCGAACATCTAGCGATCAACCTAGTTGGCGATGTGCTGCAGTGACCAGAGATGGACGAAATACCAACCGCCTGAGGGTCATCGGCAGGAATGAGGAAGAACTGAAGAGGATTATGGCTATCATCGAGGCCAAGAAGGCTCCAGGTGCGAGAGTCCTCCGAGACCAACTGTACCCAGTCAAAGTTGACAATATCAACCGTACCGCCGTTCTCGACCAGGAAGGCAAGGTCCTTCCTGGAGCAATGGAAGCCTTGGGCCATGAGAACGAAGTCCAGATTGCCAAGATGGCCTGGTTGAGTCGAAAAGTCAGCGCGAAGGCCTACGGATCCATGGTGGTGTACCTTACCAAAAACAGCGATGCCAAGAGACTCCTACAGGAACGGTACTTCCACGTTGCGGGTGAATCAGCTTATACCAGCGTGTTCGAGCGGAGAACTGGACCGGTACAATGCTATAACTGCCAGGAACTCGACCACAAGGCTTTCTCGTGCAGCAAGAGTCGGGTGTGTGCGAGGTGCGCTGCCGCAATATCAGGATACCAATTCAGATTCTTGCGACATGCTCCCTGGTATGGCTAATCATCCGCACGTTCCTCGCCATATTCCACTGCGTTCCCGTACAGGCTTCTGGGACAAGACAATTGAGGGTGCCGTATGCAGCATCAACGATTCCAAGTTCTTTTTTTGGCACGGTATTGGTTCATTTAATCATCGACGTATTCATCCTGGTGCTCCCTGTTTTGCAGGTCAAGCGTCTGCAGCTTCGATCTGCTCAGAAGGCAGCTGTTATATCGCTCTTCATGTTTGGTACATTGTAAGCGCATCATCAGTCTGACCTACTTGGGACTACCGCTGACTGTTTCAGAGTATGCGTTGCATCTATCGTGGTTCTTGTCGAGTCGCTCAATTTTGATCCCTCGTCCCCCGAAATGCCTTCAGATATTGCATCCATCATGGTTTGGGCTACTGTGGAGGTCAACCTCGCGATTGTATCCTGTACGTTTACCGGTCCAAGTAACGCCTTCCATCGTTGCTGAACTTGTTTTAGCCTGCCTTCCAATTCTGCGACCGATCTTGTCCACGATAGCACCCAGTTCTATGCCCATGTCCGGCCGAGGCAACCAGCAGCGTCTTTGTGGGCAAAGTGAAGGGATCGATCTCAGGAGGGTCACGACACACAAAGAAGTTGATGACTCTAGTTCCACGCGGCGTCTGGCTCATCCAGAACAGTTGGGATGTTATCGGGATGATTATGTGGTTATGGATGGACGTCGTGGACCACAGATTGTCATATCAGCCCGTCACGATGAAACCTTTCTTGGGAGACAGGTCGAGAGGAAAGGGGGTATCCAGGTTAGGAATGAGATGACCGTCCAAATTGAACGAACTTGGAGCGATTATGCTTGAAAGCCTTCACTGTTTACGCCAGCTTTTCAGGCACTTTTATCATAGTCTCGGTGGAACGTATTTTGTTCCTCACATGAAGCTCTGCAAGGCCCAAACGCTCTTGTATGTCAATCCCGTGATTAATCGTACAGTTTCTTTTCTCGCGTCCCAATGAGGCCAACCACCACTCAGACTCAGATACTGGAAGGGTTCCTTCCAATGGTTTGGTCGGAACGCTAGGGAATGGAGAACGCTCCAGGCACAGCCAGCGCCCCCAAGACTATTTTGGCACGCCGAGAACCAATAACATGCCCACCTTCATTAGCCAGTTACTGCGCAAAGTCCACATCGTCCATCCCGTAGCCGATCATCCAGTTCCACGTTAAGATCTTAAATGTATTCCAACCAACAGTTGTCTCGCATCAGCAGTTGGTCATCATCCTTCTCCGCTCGTTCCTCCATATCGTGACCAGCGGAGTGATGTAGGAATGGACGTCGCTACTCAGTTGTAGTAGAATTTACTTACATCAAGAACCTGCTCTATGCGAACATCAGCTATGTTGACTTTGTTGGGATAGTTCTTGGTATGAAGCTTGTCACAAAAGACGGGAGAATCCACACCACAGCAGGACTCGAAGCAGATGCGGTTATCAAAATCTGTGACGACCTGGTTGAGCAGAGAAAGATAGACAATTTTGAGTGGACTTCGCTATGCATCGCGGATACTACTGGAAAGCCGATCCGAGTGTTATCTCCCGGTAACCAGTATGATACAGATCCCAGCATATTTGCAAGTTATTGGAAAACCTACGTTGACAAAGTTTGGGAGAGATACACCACTCAGGACCTCATGATAGACACGCAATCCAAAGCGGGCATAGTCAAATGCAGGGTCGTCGATCACAAGCTGAAATGTGAGGGACATGATCGTGGGCTCCATAAACCTAACGATAGAGACATCTGGGGCTGCAATAGTGGACCATTTGCTATCTCAGAGAACGCTAGCCTAATTCATACTGCCATCGTCCCGCGCGTGTGTGCTGGTCTTGTACGATCTACTTTGTTACTCGATGGCGGGTTTATGCAGCTAAGCTTGGGTTAGGCATCGTACTACACTGTCAATCCTACTAACCATTATAGCCGAATCGTTCACTCATACGAGGTCGATGGTAGGGGTTATGCATTCTCTTACGATGACGTCAATCCAGATAACCACGAGGACGCATCTGGTGTGGTGAGTTCCGATAATGTTCAACTGCTGATCATTCACGCCGGCGGTCCGCTTTCAGAGTCCTCGCTATAATAGATGATTCCTCGTTTTATATTACTTTACAGTATCCTTTTATGACACATGATCCCATTCATCAGTTTATGACAACCAGCCTACAGTCCAAGTCACCACTAACGTTCATCAAGACCATTGTGGAGTCAGGAGAATTGACCAAATCAACTTCCGAAACTTTGTATGGGCATAGCGTAATCAAGGTTTCCGGTGATTTTTAGTGAGCAGCTGCACTAGACATAGATGGAGCAATAATCTTTCGTAAACTATACCCTTTCTCTTGATTCTAGATGTATTAGGCGAATATGCCAGTTCGAGGAACGATTGAATGCACCTATGAATTGAGCTTGAAATATGGAAGCGAAATTTAGAGTCTAGGGTAGCAGAATTGGAGAAAAGAAATCGGCCCATAAATGCCGCTGAAGCCGAATCTTGCGTTTTCTTTACGTTACAAACATGTAGCACAGTCTAATACCTACCATCCATCCCCATGGTGTAGATATTGCGGACTACCATGCAGTACCCACCTACCGGTAATACCCACCTACCGTACACCAAAAAGAAAATTCCCCCATACAAAATGCTCATTTTCACATGCACGGTGCTCGGCCAAAATTGAAGCTATTGTCATGAAACAATGTCTGTTTTATTAAGAGTTTCATGGCGTTTGATATTCTCACATTCCTTTTTGGATCACAGAAGTGGTATGGTCGCATGGCACTATTGTAAAATGTCTCGAAATGCCTCCTTATCACCCAGCCTCCTGGAAGATTCATCGACTTTTTATCTACACCAGCCTTCCTTAATTGCCTTGAAAATGCCTCGAACGTCTTATACAGAGAATGATGTTATTGAAGCCATACTGGATGTCACAGATAACGGCCTCTCGCAGTACCAGGCCGCCCAGAAGCATGGCATGCCTCCGACCACTCTCTCTGACCGATTAAGAGGCCTACCGTCAAAGTCCGAGGTCACCCAGCCTGCCCAGCTGTTATGCAAGTCTCAGGAGGACAGGTTAGTTACCTGGATACTTCGACAAGTGGCCTTAGGCTATGCTCCTTCCCACAGTCAAGTTCGCGCCACCGTCGCTGCCCTCGAGGCAACAAGGGCCGGGAAAGGTCTATCGGTGTACACTGGCTAGCCAGGTTCATGAAACGTCATCCAAAGATCAAGGCGAAGGTAGGAAAACGTCAGGAGGCTGCAAAGTTCAATTCTTTTACCCCAATGGCCGTCAATTGGTACTTTGATATCCGGGAGAGCGAGTATGGCTGGATCAAGCCTGAGAACACTGTTAATGTTGACAAGGGCGGTATCATGGCTGGATTTGGTGAGTAATTATCGTTTTTGTTATAAAATTCACTAATACATTCCGAATCTAGGCTTGGATTCCTTGGTTATCGGCAGTAGCGATCCTAAGAGGAAGGCCTTACTCAAAGGCTCCCAGTCCCGCGCTTGGACTAGCTTTATTGAAGCCGTGACAGCAGATGGCCGTCTTCTAAAACCAGGGATTATTTTCAAAGGCAAAGAACTTCAGCAACAGTGGTTTATCAATGAGTTCAAGAGGATAGCCGACTGGTATTATATCACTTCTGAGAATGGCTGGACAGACAACCACATCGCAGTTGAGTGGCTCAAAGAGGTCTATCTACCTCAAACCCAGCCGGCAGATGAGTCTGATGCCAGACTAATTATATTAGATGGCCATAGAAGTCATGTATCTGCGAGTACCTACCTAGTCTGAATCATAAATGTCGCTGACTCAAAATCCAGGATGAGTGGATGGCTACCTGCTTCTTGAACAACGTATATTGTTGTTACCTGCCGGCACATTGCTCTCATGGCCTGCAACCGCTAGACAATGGCGTTTTCAATGTCTCCAAGGCTGCATATCGCCAAGAGCTGCAAAAACTGGCAAGCCTGACTGATTCTGCACCGGTGGATAAGGTCAACTTCATCAAGGCTTATGCCAAAGCCAGGGAAGTGGGTATGGCTCAGAAAAATATCCTCTCAGGCTGGAGAGTGACTGGAAATTGGCTAATCTCACGACGGAAAGCCTTCATGCATCCAGAGATTCAGCCAGACAAGAAGGAAACTACGCCTGAATCAGGGGGTCTCAGAGACGTGCAACTCAACTCCGATGATACACCAAGAACTAGCCGTCATATCAGAGATCTGGGGGAAAACAAGAGCCCTTCAACCAGGAGATGCTATTCTGTGATATATAGAGGGTTTGAAGCCCAGGAGTCAAAGATAGCCTCCCTAACCACAAGAATAGCCAGCCTAGAGGAGGAAATCGGCCGGTTGAGCAGAGGCAAGAAGAGAAAGGCTATACCCAATCCCAACAAGAGGTTCATGACGCTAGCCGAGGCTCTAGTTGCTGGTGAAACTATTCCCGAGCCAAACAAAGCAAATGAAGAGGCAGGGGCTGTTGAGGATGTGATCGAGGTGGGAGGGATGCAAGAGGATGAAAGTTCAAATTCGGAGGCCGAAGAGTTACCTGTCGTACGCACCCGCACAGGGCGTGAAGTTAAAAGACCGAGAAAATATTAAATTTTATTCAATTCTAAACTGAATTCCGGAAATCCTTTAACTTTTCTTATTTTTGGTGACTTTTACGCATGAAGTTGAAAACTTGCATTTTGTATGGGGGAATTTTCTTTTTGGTGTACGGTAGGTGGGTATTACCGGTAGGTGGGTACTGCATGGTATGGTACATGTTCGCTCGTAGACTTCACTAATCAACCATGGATGCTTTCACACTATTGATCTCCGCTAGCTAAAGTCACGACGTAGCCCTGATCGAAGATCATGCTGTGCCAATTTCGGAACAACCACCAACTCTGTTTCTATATGGAGTGAAACTCTCTTTTCTGGCGAGGTTGATGAATTTTGTTAGATGTATGCCCAGCCATCTGGTAAAGAGAAGTTGTGACTAGGAGGTTTGTGTCTGGATCCCATCATTTACACGGATATGGGATCCAGTATCGGCTCTTTGTGGGTGGCCTTTAATTAACAGCACAAATTAGACGATGAGGTACAGTACTTGTTCATCGGAATCAGCACCACTTTCATTTCTGACTAATTCGTAAACAGCCAATTTCCAGTATAGGCACATCTTTCGTGAAACGCCCGTTATCTACATGGTCTAAGTAACCCATATATATCGGCAGCATACCTGGAAACGCTCCAGCAAGACCTGGCTGAGGCTATCACCAAGTACGATTCGGCCAAGCAGAGTCTGGATCAGATCTCAACTCGACTTCATGATGCACGAGCTGCTTGCTATATGATCGATCTCGACGATGCCATTCGGCAAAAAGCCTCTGCTCAACGTCGCGTCCAATCTTTAGCAGAGCAGGCCGAAGTCCATCATCATCATCACCACCTCCGCATTCAAGAAGACATTAGCAGATGGGGTGATCGAACTGCCAGATACATGAGAGACTCGTTTGCCCATTGCTTGACAGCCATTGAAGCCCTTAAGCATGATCAGCGTGAAGATCAACGTGAGTTTACTGCCTGCGATGCAAGCGAGCGTGAGGCCCAGGAGAGCGTGGTCAATTTTGAAGCCAGCATGAAAAGCCTCCTGGATCAAGAGATGGGACAGAGGATGGACATGGAGCAGGCTGAGCTGGAGATCAATGATTATCCAGCAGCAATTGTCTTGGCTGATGTTGGACCGGTTGTAATAACGGCTCTGGGCTATGACGGGCTGGATCAGTTGATTAGTCTTGGTGAGGATGTCGAGATGGACGATTAGATTGCTTGGGTAGGTGTAATGCTATACCGGAGTATGATTTGGGCCAAAGGCTAAACAGACATAGTGTTTTCGGTGAAACTACATCCTTAACTACCGTCAGAGTTTTTATACCTTAGCTAGGGGCGGAGTTATTGATTTTTGAACGGCTTTGCATTATTCTCTAAGTTATTCTAAAGCTTTTTGTCTATTCTATAAGTCCTGGTGATGGTGTTGTTGTGGTGTTAAGAATGGGTCGGTCTACAGGCCTTAGCAAGTACCGGTAGTAGGAGTATCCGCCTGGTTGATGCCCCAGTCCACAGTCCGACCTGACCCCAATGAGTTCTGAGTTATACAATGCTAGAAATAAAAACATAGTTTACCTAGCCGTGATTTCACTACTCTACCAGTCTAAGCTAGGTGCTAAAGAGGAAAACATATCAATTGCCTCAGCCCTCCAAATGTCTTGTTGCAGTGAGACTCCATTCCCAGCGCTAAAAACCAGGTTTCTTGGGTTGTCCCGGGAGTATACTGGCCACTTTACTTTCAAATCGGACACTGCTTAACATTAGCCGGCTTTCTTTAAAAACAGGCGCTTTCTCCAAAGCACTCAATGGTAGGAATAATTAACTATGGCAGGGAAGACTTACCATAGTGAAAGTTAGGTGATCCTGTAACCACGAAGCTGATCCACATACGACTCATAATTTCAGCTAGCTTCAAATACTTCTGCCTCTTCTTAGGCTCAGAAGGGAAAGGGTCGGTATCCCAACCAACGGCTTTGGTATTAGCAAAGGTAAATGGAATTTCCTGAAAGTGAGCCACGCCGAGTGTTTCGAGGTCCAGGTTGGCAGGCGGAGTGTCAAAGAAATAACTATAGCTTGGCGTGCGGTAATCAGCCCACTTCTGGCTGGCGAATCGTCGACCAGCCGTAAAGAGAGCGTCTCCAAGCCAGAGGCTTGTCTTTCCATACTGAGCTCCTAGCTGTGGGCCTGTATTAGACAGAATTGTTCCCAAGCCTGCAGGAGAGGGCCTATCGACTTCCATCTGATACAACGTGGACCAATTGGCCAAGGCTGCTTCTTCCACGGGTCGCCCAAGAAGTCCCTTGACGGACGCCAAAAACTCATCATCAGAGTTTACTGTTAAACCAAGTAGCTGCGTAAAAGACGTGCCTTCATTTCGGTTAGACCCAGTCAGGAGAGGAACTTTAACGAACGATCCCGACTCGAGAAGACGTGAGCCAGTTGACGTAAAAAGCTCACCATCGACGACCCAGGCCGTAGGAAGCATCTGACTGACTCTTCTCAGCGCCTCGGCGGGAACAGCACGCAGACATGATAGCTGATCTTTCGCCTCAGTACAGCCCGTTTCCTCTAGTACTTTGTTCGAGTAGGCCTCCGTCTCAGTTGCGTTGCGATATGAAGACGATGATAGAGGACCTCCGCTTTGCGCAATAGCGCCGCTGAAAAGCCCCTCGTCCCGACCTCCATAAGCGATGAGGTGCTGACCGACAGAAGAAGCGCCTGCAGATTCCCCAGCAATAGTGACTCGCGAAGCATCGCCGCCGAAATATGCGATGTTTTCCTGGACCCATCGAAGCGCCTGGCGTTGGTCGTGGATGAAGACATTCGGTGGCCCAGCCTTTGCTGCAGCCGGCCCGTTCATCATGCCAAAAACGCCCAGGCGGTAATTAAAACTGACAAAGATGATAGGCGTGCCCATCTGAACTGACGTCTCGACTAAAAATGAGCCATTGTATCTGGGATCCCCTGCGCTACCCTCAACCCAGGCGCCGCCGTGAATCCAGGCAAAGACCGGAAGCTTGCGAGACTTGTTGATGCCAGACGGACGGATGATGTTAATCTGGAGGCAATCCTCGCTCATGGGCGCAGACGTGTTCTGGCTGAATCCTACGAGTCCAGCAGAGTTGCCCAAACACAACGGTCCATATGACTTGGCTGATTTGATCCCCTTCCAGGCTTTGGTGGCTGAGGCAAGCTAAATCGAAGGTTTCCGGTCGGGCTCGCTGCGAATGGTACGCCGAGGAATGCATCTTGATGGCGGACTGAGTCATATGAGCCTGCTAATGTTCCATTTCTGATATTGACAATGGGAGTGGAAATGTGTGTTGTTGGAGTAGCCCAAGAAAGTGGTGCAAGGAAAGGGAGAGCCCACAGTATGTGGAAAATGAGCTTCAGAGCACGCTGCATTTTAGCAGTATTTAGACTGGTTAAAGTATATAGAGATAGATGCCCAAGTGTGAGGAGTTGAGGACCTTGACTTTAAGGAATCGTGCTGCATTTATATAATTACGGCAAGCTAAACTACAAAATCGCAAAGCGGCAGATGACAACGGACAACGGAAAAGTGCGAAGTGCGCGCCCTTACAAATCAGCCTCGACATGTAAAAAGATCCGAACACAGATGCGACCGCTATTTAGATTAGTTTGATCCAAAAGTTCCACAAACGCAATATCAGGAAATTGCGGCATAGGCTACCTCCACCTTACCTCAGACATTAATCAGCATCAGTCGCCCCACTGCCAAATTTCCATCAATTACAGTATTTCCTATTTTAGCTTTAAAAGGAAACCTAGGCATGCATAAGGACATAGCACATGACAATAAGACCACGATACTCGCATCTTAGGACTGTAGTTAATTAAGACCATGAGTAGAATGAACTGGTCATGATGCATATCCTTCAATACATTTTGAACAAGGTGTGTGTGTTTGTGTGTTTCTCTTTCTGGCCATCAACCAGTCTCCATCTCTTCGAAACAATGATTTCATCAGTTAGTTCTCAACAACCAGATTTGTCATAACCAAATTACAAGGCTAATCTTAATCTTGCACTTCAGGCCCTTCAAGATAAACCAAAACTAAGTATCCCACGCGCCGCAGAGATCTATACAGTCAATCGTAATAACTTACGTCGCCGCCAGCAAGGGGTTTAATCTCGATGCGATACTATGCCTGACTCACGGAAGCTATCTGACCTAGAAAAAGAGACTCTTCTTGAGTTTATTATCGACCTAGATTCGCGAGGATATCCCCCGCGACTGCGTGGTATTGAAGAAATGGCTACTCGACTGCTTAATAACCGCGATGCATCACTAGTTGACAAGCGATGGGCTATTAATTTCATTAAGCAGCAACCAGACCTTAAGACGTGTTTTCAGCGGAGGATATACAACAGATTTAAATACAAGAGAACCCTGCATATATCTCACTCGATACCACCCACTCGGCTTGTAACCCTGTCTTAGTGCTACTGTGATCTGTCGTCCGAGATAGACCCCAGTTAAATTGCGGCTCAGTGAGTTTTCCTGGCTGACCGCGTCGGTCACTCCGGACGTTGAGCGCTACCACTCCAGAGCCAGGATGAATGGATCTCCATGCGCAACAGAGGGGTTCTGGTCCAATGAAAAAGAATACACTGCTGCGAGTTTCAGTCACCACCTCAGCCGAGTCCAGACTAGGTGGCATCTAGTTCATGGGCAACAGCGGTTCCGGGCGCAACTGAGGCCTTGCATGAATAACGGACAAACATGGAACTTATGCAACGCTACCCGAAGGACTGTATCGCCTTGGGTTCTCGGTAAGAAGCTCTGAGGGAGATATCACCACGGCCGTATTAAACCCCTCCTGGAGTCAGAGTAATTCATTCATACTCATTAGAGCTAATTTATCCATCCGTCATGGCCTTAATCGACCAGGTTGCGGACCCCGGATTTACCACGGGAGGACCTCACCCCGCTTGGCCAAGAACTGATTCACCTCGTCGTCCCTATCACCCCTCACAATCTCCGTTATCCCCTGGGCACTAGTCTCCGAAGACTCTGCCCCTCGGTCAATCTTGCTCTGCTTATCCTCCCCGGTCAAGTTGGTGACCACGAACCCAGGGCAAAACGACCAGACCTTCGCTGGGTGCTCCCATTCCTTGTACTTATAGGCCTGAATTCCGGTAACCATGTTCAGCGCCGCTTTGCTGACGCGGTACGTCTCTCCCGTAACCTGTGTATATGGGGACGAGTGATCGTTCCGCACCGTGATGGAGCCGAGGACCGAGGAGACGTTGATGATCCGAGGATCGCGGGACTTCCGCAGCAGATGCTCCAGGGCCTGGGTCAGGAGCATGGTGCTGAAGACGTTGGTGTCGAAGACGGTGTGGAAATTCTCTCGCGAGACCTCTTCCTTGCCTGAAATGCCGGCGTTATTGACGAGTACGTCGAGGACGCCAAAGTCAGACTCTAGTTTCTGCGCGGCAGCCTT
This sequence comes from Dactylonectria macrodidyma, assembly GCA_020744425.1. Lineage (NCBI taxonomy): Eukaryota > Fungi > Ascomycota > Sordariomycetes > Hypocreales > Nectriaceae > Dactylonectria > Dactylonectria macrodidyma. The sequence continues at coordinate 40,799 of JAGMUV010000053.1, read as the reverse complement.
GATGGACTCGTCGGAGGTGATATCGAGCTCAAGGAAGCTGAGTGTGCCGGCAGGCTTACGTGCCTGGATCTCGTTGAGAGCTGCAAGGCCCTTGACGCTGGAACGGGCACCCATGATGATGTGGTTGTCTGGCGAGTCATTGGCGAGGGCGTAGGAGGTGTCATAGCCAATGCCGGAGTTGGCGCCTGGGAAAGCTAAGAGTAAGCCAACAGAAAATTGACACTTGACGAAAGTGATACTGACCAGTGATGAGAATGATCCTCTTGTTGGGTGCCATGATAATGTAATTGGGTGCTGATTCGGGCTGAGCAGAAATTGATGGAGAGAGCAGGTTCGAAGACTGTTGCGGTTGGAATGTGCATTCGGTAACTCAGGGGATGATGCTGTCTGGTTTTATACACTTTTATAGCGAGATAGGAATCCAGTCTCGCCATACCACGTGGTTTTGCGTGACTGCGCACCTCTACGGGCTGGATGTCCGAGGTTGAGAGTCGATTATGGACTGGCGGACCATCTTCGTCCGCGTGAGATGTCGTAGGCTAGTCTACTTCTGGTAAGTTACCTGGCCGGACCGGTGTTTTAACGCAGTAGTTGCTCGTAGTTCAGCTTTGTGGTGTCGTCTGCGGCAAAGTAAAAGCTTGATTATAAATACCGGGCTCGAAGATCCGCTGATCAGTTAGTACCTGGAAGTATTGTATTAGTACATTACCGCTGGTTCTTATCCAAATGGCAAGATACGCCGTTGCATCAGCAAATAAACAAACCAATGTCCTCTCGGAGACTATGGCTCAAGCTGTCATCGAGCCTTGAGCACAGGAACAGAGCAGCAAACTCCACGGCATGGAGACTTCTCAGGAGTCATGGGCGGCAGCGATTTGGGTACGTTCGCACGGTAGTCAGCACTCTCGGCCTGGTGCCCCCCAGACATTGAAAGAATGGAAGAGGAGCGTTCTAGTGGAGCTAAGTTTGGAATTGAAGGAACGCTTTGTCATAAGGCCGAGTCGAGACCAAGTCTGTCCGTATCTCAAACTCCGCTAAGAACTCTCCCGACGCCGGCTCGGGCTTAGGCGCTCTACCCCTAAAACGTCATGTGGCTTGAGATTAAGCTCGAGAGTCGGCGAGAAGGTTTCGCCGGTTGCGAAACGGGGAAGCTTCTGGGTTCTGAAAAAGCCCGACGGCACTTGACTGCCGAGTTACCCTGCCGCACGCAATAGGTACAATCTGGAAGAAAAGACTCGGCCCTTGTTAATTCGGCGTAATGAGACGTAAACTGAGAAAATCTCAGGGTCTTAGGTGTGGACCTTGAAGAGCTAGCTATGCTAAAAAGAGGGACACGCTTATTCGGAAGATATCCATAGCCTGGGTGGGGACTCGCCGATCTGGTTGTTCCCTGCGCACGGACGGTCTTGGGTGCGTATTGCGCGTATCAAGACGTATAACAACGTATTCGCCAAATTGTGGTGGATCCTAACGGGTCCTGGACTTTGGCGGCGTCATTGGATTGGTCCAAGGTCAAGCCGTCTTAGCCCCGTTTTGCTACATCCTTAGCCCAAACTTAATTTTAACACTACTTATTCTAGGCCTTGGACCCGCGAGGAGCGTATTCTTCGTATAGCCCGCTTACTTCTTCTTTGACACGTCTGTCTCTACCTACAGCCTGTAGTTGTTCCACGCGGCTCTCAGTTCCATGAATGAGAATACCCCACCTACTGACCAAGGTGGTAAAGTCGTCCACCGAAGGGCCCATAGAAAGTCACGTCATGGATGCACGTTCTGCAAAAAAAGGAGGATCAAGGTAACGAACGCCTAACCCGGCAGTCGAGTCGACCTGCGTTCCAAAATGATTCAAGCTAATTCTTTGGTCCAAATCTCCAGTGCGATGAGCAAAAGCCGGCTTGCACCAACTGCGTCAGGCGATCGCTGGTGTGCAGTCTTGGCACAAACCAGAGCACTGCTTCCAGCCCAGCTTCGACGGCGTGTGTGGCAGCATCCGTCCGGTGCTGTGCAACCAGTCTAGATGTGGGGGATTTTGAGCTATTTCATCATTTTTGCCATGTCACATCTATGAGTTTCAGTAACGAGCAAGCCACCCAATACTTCTGGAGCGTTACAGTCCCGAGGCTGTCTTTTAGACACCAGTTTCTTCTCCACGCAGTCATTACTCTAGGCGCGTTGCACCTACGTCACATGAAGTACCAGCTTGAGAGAGACATGCCTGCCGGCCTGTTGGACAAGGCTAATGTGCATTGGGAAGAGGCCCTGAGGCTTGCCTCGCCGCTTCTCTCACGCGTCACTGAGTCAAACTGTGCCGCACTCTATCTCTTTGCAACAATAACTTGCTTGCATACATTTGCCCTCGGCCCATGCCCAGGAGAGCTGCTTATATTCAACCAGAATGGCCCATCGCACTGGCTGACACTTTTTCGCGGACTTCGGTCAATCGAGCAAGCATGTGACTTCGCAAGTGTCCAGAACGAGGAGCTGCACCCAATATTCCCGCTCTCTGGCTTAGAGTTGAACAAAGTTCCAGTCAAAGCCCTCGATCCATCCGTCCAAGAAGCTCTAGAGGCTTTAGCATCCTTCATAGATATCAACGTCACGAAGGATGACGAGCGGTGCGAGAGCCTGGTGGAAGCTCTCACGCTTCTGCGTAGGTGCTACACAGTGGTGCATGACGAACCAGCGCAAGTCTCGGCTTACACAGTCTTCAGCTGGTTACATCGTGTATCGGATCATTACCTGAAACTGGTACAGGCCACTGACCCAGTGGCGCTGCTACTCTTTTCATACTTTGTGGTGTTGATCAAGCGATTGGAGTGTGCCTGGATGGTAAAAGATTGGCCTACACATCTCATGTCAGAAATCTACGCTTGCATGCCACTTGCGAAACGTTTCTGGCTGAGCTGGCCTATGGAGCAAGTCGGCTGGCTGCCGGCTGAATGAGTACAGCAACCGTGGTATAGACTATCTTGTAATTTGTTGTTTTTTTCTGACAAAAAGGAGAAGAGAAGACACTTCTACATGCGTCCACGCCTCATTTGTTCATAATGTTGTCTTGATAGAAGCTGTTCCTTGCATAGGTCAAACCCTACTGGTAGGATTCACCACAAGTATCGTGACCCGAAGGAAGGGTTTAACATGAAGCATGGGTGAGGAGGGTTTATCTCGCTTGAGGCTAGAAGTTGCGTGACGTCACACCATGTCTTTTTTCCAGTCCAAGAGGAGTTCCCACTAATCAGGATCAGAATTTATGGGCCGAGATCGACGCCTTGGCACAGCGTATTCAATACGTGATGATGAGTCCTTGACAATTTCTGCCTCGGGATGCCCGTGACCTGCTGTTATTGATCAACTGCCTGCTAGCGCGTGCGGAATCACCACCGGAGACAGTTCTTGATGATGAACAACGTAACTTTCATGAAGCCAGATTTAAAGCCTCGTGGTTTTGCGTGACTACGCACCTCTACGGGTTGGATGCGAAAGCACAAAACCACAAGTTTTCATGTCCTGTTAGAGCTCACCCCGAGGCCGAGAGTCAATCATGGACTGGCGGACTATCTTCGTCCGTGTGAAATGTTCCAGCCTAATCTAGCTCTGATGGGTTACCTGGTCGGACCGGACGCTAAACGTAGTAGTTACTCGTAGTTCAGTTTTGTGGTGTCTTCTGCGGCAAAGTAAAAGCTTGATTATAAATGCCGGGCTCAAAGACCCGCTGACTAGCACCTGGAAGTACTGTATTGGTGCACTACGGCTGGTTCTTATGTACTAGTGCGCGCCCAACGCACCCCTAGCCGCCTTTTGTCCCCGTATACCTAAGGGTGCGGCACTTCTGCTTATAAATTATAGGTCTAAATTATAACGTTAGGCTTTATAAAAGGATTATAGAGTGTCTATTGACTGACCGTGGGCTCCAGAGTAACTGCAATACCTTATCTATCAGTCCTTTCGCGACGCAAGTGGCATTCCGTCCCTGACCTGTTGTTCGACGGTAGCCTCCTTTTCGAGGCGTCCCGGGGTAGGCTCGACATCGTTTATGGTCGCGGGAACGCCACTTCCGCTATTATTCTCGTATACCGGTGACTACTAGGGCCCGTCCTTTCCGAGGAGTGTCGAGGCGGCTTTGCCGGAAGGACCGGTCACGAGGGGGCAAACGTGAGCAGCGATGCCGATAGATAGGTAGAAGCAAGACATATTGATTCGGAAGGGAACATACAGCTGAAATCCCTAGCGTTACAGTAAGTTACTTCCCACAAAAGCGATGTAACAGCGAGGCTACCTCCGCGCTAGACTACTAGTGAGGCGCTATACGAGGACATAGTTGAAAGAGATATCATCTAGAGAGGTATTTCGGTTGGATGGTAGGTAGGTTTTTGTTCGCCCGGGAAGACACACCCAAGAGGGCCTTTGCACTAAGCTGTTTCCGTTTCATACAGAGCTTCCATAAATCACCTAAAGCCCCACAATTTCCACTTTGAATGACTGGTCCATCTGATGTATGCCGTGACAAGCCTGCTTGAAGGCCAATTTCTGCAAGTGTTCAGCATCCTATCCTCAGCAGCTGAAGCGCGGTCTGTCAAAATTAGACGGTTTCTATAGGTCCGTGAGTGGTTCTCATACCGCCGCTTAATAAAGATATCTCTGCTAGGTGATTGGCGCGGTGGCGTACGTCCTCGTTAAAGAGGGCCTCCTTCACTAGCCAACAACCACACCGTCACAATGTGATACCGCGACATCATGCCACCGCCTCGGCCACCGGCACAGGACTAATTACGGAGATTTGAGGCCGATCAGGTTGCCATCTCTGGTAGATGGCGGCTGAAAAGGCGCAAGTACGGAGTCGCAACCGAGCCCCAAGCTGTCCCTTGGCTAACAGCGTTTAGCCACCGCGCACTTCGTCGTCGGGCCCTGAAACATGTCGCACGACACGATTGTTTGGATGACTGAACAACGATCGGGAAGAAGATCCCCTGTGAATCGGGCAACGAAAGACTCTTGATTTCCTATCTAAAGGAGCGACGAAGGTCGGTCTTTTATACCTATGTTCAATCTGCCGATATCATAGGCAGCAGGCTGCTGCCTGATACTAGTTGTGGTCGTTCACTCTCATCGTGAACAAGTTCACGATGATCGTGATTCTTGCCTCATTTTGTGAGCGAGCGACTTGATATTGACAAAACATAACCACCGATAACCGATTTTGTCCCTTTCGGCCCATCACAACCTGCGTCGATATGAACTTGCAGAAATTGGCAAGATACGCCTTGCATCGGCAAACAAACCAGTGTCATCTCGGGGATTATGGCTCAAGGTGTCATCGAGCATTAAGCACAGGAACAGAGCAGCGAACGCCACGACATGGAAACTTCTCAGGAGTCATGGGCGGCGGCGATTTCGGGTATGTTCCTATAGTAGTCAGCACTCTCGGCCTGGTGCTCGCCAGACCTTGAAAGAATGGAAGAAGAGCTTTCTGGTGGCGTTAAATTTGTATGTGACGGAGCGCTTTGTCATAAAGCCGAGTCGAGACCAAGTCCCTATCTCGAACTCCGCTAAGTGGACCTCTCCCACCGCCAGCTCGGGCTCGGACATTCTACCCATAAAACGTCATGTGGCTTAAGGTTAAGCTCGGAGGTCGGCGAGGAGGTTACGCCGGTTGCGTAACGGGGAAGCTTCTGGGTTCTGAAAAAGCCCCACGGCAACCAACTGCCGAGTTACCCTGCCTATGACTGTAGACACCGATGGGATTTTCCAAGATCATCCAACTTCTTAACTCCGCGTCTGTCGATGGCTAAGCACTATGCGCATTTGTAATCTTAATCTCTTTTACGTAGGAGATTCGCATGAATGTACAGGAAGATTCCTTTTTCCAGCGGGCGTACTGTGTATAAGATCAGAGGCGATGTCCGCTTGACATGCCATGCTTTCACTGGAATCATCACATATTCTATCTTTACTCAATCTTCCTCCTCCTTCATTCGAGAACATGTATCCTGCGTGGCTTCGGACACCAGCCCTGGCCGGCCTTCTTGTTTCGACAACGCTCGCTCTGGATCTCCCGGAATACCGAGGTCTAAAGACTTCCCAGAACGCAAGTGTCCTCGAAATCACTCTCCACAACCCAACATCGCCGATCAATGTCTGGAGCCATGATTTTCAGACTGGGTTGGCCGACATTGTACAGAGGCTTCAGACCAATAATGAAACCAAGGTCGTCATTTTCAAGAGCGACGTTCCTGGGTTTTTCTGTGCCCATTTGGACCTTCTGATGCCCGGAATTGGTAGGCAATGCTTTAGAAAGCTCAATCGCTCTAAAGACAGATCTAACGCGTGAGCCAGAAACTGCCGCGGGTAGTTTTGTAGAACTCATGTACAACATCTCGAACCTGCCGCAGGTGACCATCGGCGCAGTTGACGGGAGAGCCCGCGGAGCAGGGAACGAACTCCTGATGGGGCTCGACATGCGTTTCGCTACCAAGTACGAAACGCTCCTCGGACAGATAGAGGTGGCCACTGGCCTGATCCCAGGAGGAGGAGGAAGCCAGCATCTTCCTGGACTTATCGGCCGAGGCCTTGCAATGGAGTATATCCTAAGTGGCAAGGACATCAACGCCCAAGACGCGGAGAGAATCGGCTGGATCAACAAAGCTTTCGACACATCGAGTGAGATGTACGCCTACATTGACGAGCTCACCTCGCGCTTGGTTCTATACCCTCTTGCAGCGCTAGCGGCGGCCAAGGAGTCAATCAACCTTGCGGCGCGTCCTCCGTTGGAGAACCTTTTGCAAGATGTCGCCTCCTTCAACCGCCGGATCGCTGATCCGATCGTGTCGCAGCTCTTGGGCAAAGCATTGTCTTTGACGAACAATCAGTCGCTTGGCGATGTGGAGCTCAATTTGGGAAGGGACTTGCCTCTACTTTACGATTGAAGTACGACGTTGTGCCTGTTGTTGGCGAGTGAGCGTCGGCCACAGCTGCCCACGGATGGCTTGGGCTTGCGGGCCAAGTGGAGTGGAATCACAAGGGTGAAGACGCGGAGAGCCAAGACTATATCTCGATGTACGGTTCCGAAATATAGTACGTCCTAAGTTATCCGCCTCAAAAATATGTAGGATAAGGTAAACCCGCCCAATTCTGGACCACTCCTTCACCACTTTCACATCCATCCACCTTTGCATTCTAACCGCGTTTCTCGCGCCATAATATAGCAATTGCAATATTATTTCCGTCATTTAAATCGTCATGCAAAATTACATTGAAGCTGATATTCAAAATGCCATCCTCGATGTTAAAAACGGGTTAACGTAGTTCATAAGCGAGTGAAACACCTAACCATGCCTTCCCCCCCAAATATCAGCTTGATCGAATGTGCTGTACTGGATCCAACACCATCCACACATTCACCTTTTAAGGAAACCCCACTTTCCCCAAATTTTGAACACCATCCAAGGATATCAGCGTTTCAGAACACATAGCTTCACATATCAGGAACTGCAAAACAATAGCCCTCACTCCCTTAAGTAAGCACGATGTCGGAGGAGCCAGTCAAATGCGACACTACCAAAAAGTCGCCACTACCGGAAAGAAAAAAGGTCGTCTACAGTCCCGCTCAGAAAAGTGTAAGCGGGCGAATGCTGCACTAATGGCCTCGTTGCGTGAGCTTGAAGTCGAGATTGTATTTCTCAAAACTGTTATTGCGGCCCATACGGACTGTGAGATCGCGCGGCATCCGTTGAAGCGCGACGACGGCGATCGCGGAACATAATTGGAGTGTCAGCCGTGAGGTGTTTTGTCATTCAAGAGAGGGTGGGTCTCGCGAGTGGTACAAGAGGCTACTCTGCTCTCGCCGGATTGCCCACCGGTCTTGGCCATCTATTTCCTCCTCGATGGATACGGTGGTGCTGCCACCAATGCGCCACTCGTCCACGCTAATACAAGTGACTCAAAGATTCGGACAGCCCAAACTTTGTAGCCGACAGGGATCGGCTTGTTAGGAATCTCGTTGTCTCCTTTGACCTCCCTGTATAGCGGGCCATGCACTCATCTACAGCGACGGAAGTGCCCGGTGCGTAGAAGACTGTAGACGTGTGCTGTATGTGGTCAGACCACGGCGTCACACGCTCATAGACGAGGGCGGCGCTATTGCTAGTTGTGATGATGTGAGGGTTGAAAAAGCGGATGTGACGAAATAGCAGCTGAAATCGGTCATAAGTTATGAATTTGATGATAGAGTGGGTGGTGTGCTGATGCCCCGGCTGAGAAGTTTTCCAATGGTCTTTGATGTCAATTTCGGTGTGAATTCCTAATGTAAATAAGGATGCTGATCCATGTGCTGTTGTACGACTCAGGCTCATATTGAAGGATAAAAGAGGGCTTTCACGTTCATTAAAAATTAAGAATTATTTCAATCACTACAATAACAACCACCTTTTATCAAGTGCACTCAGCATCACTGTGCAATCCAACAACGTGTGCAGGGCTGCAAACCACTCCACTGAATCCACACGCGGATCCACTGAGTGGATCCACGGTCCATTCCACGAGGCTGGTCGGCTTACGGTTTGGATTGGATTGGATTTTATTTCGCCCGGAGGGAAGTCCCTATAGGGCCTTGACACAATCTAGTTCACATTTCAGTACATTTGGTACATGACACCCCAAGCCCCACCGATCGTCATCTCATTGCTTGCTGCTCAACCTCGTCGCTGCTTGTTCCATGACAGGCCTGCTTGAAGGCCAAATTCTGCAAGCGTTCAGCATCCTATCATCGGCAGCTGAAGCACGGACAGCCAAAATCGAGGCTGCTTTTTATTAGTATAGTCGCACTGTAGAGGTTAGTTTGCCGATGCCGCTGATCCGCATCGAGCCTGTTTGTCGCGATAGCAAATTTGATTGCCGCACGCACGGCCGGCATGTCTGGCTTCCACTTTTCGTCGTCCGACGCAGCTTTTCCTCCCAAGAAGAACGACAAATTCCCAATCTTTGTTCGTGAGCATTTAGGGTTAAGAGAATAGGGCCGTGGCCAGGTACTCGGTCACTCTCGGCTCGCGAGACGACCAGAACCCCTACACAGCCGAGCTAGGGGCGATAGCGATGGCATTGCGATGCATGCCTGACGGACTACAGGACCGAAGACTCACCATACTGTCAAGCGGCCAGTCAGCTCTGAAGGCGATCGCGCGACCGCGACAACAATCGGGACAGTGAGCCATACGGGAAATCTACAACCACATCCGACGGCTGGGAAAAGGCAACAACAGGGTTAAAATGATCTGGGTACCGTCCCGGGACGACGCGTTCCCCTTGGGACCCAAGGCGAAGAGACAGGTGTAGAGAGCAACCGAAGCAGGACGTACGGCAGAGACGCCGCCATACCAAGCTCGATCGACGCGGACAAGACTGGCGAGAGCACAGCTACAACAGCACCAGGCGGTACCGGACAGAGTGGGCGGCTTCCCCAAGAGGGTTGACAAAGCACTACCAGGAAAACACACAAAGGTGCTGTACGACGGACTGAAGAGGCGCGAAGCAGACACGCTTTCACAGTTACGCGCGGGAATGGCGAGGATCAACAGCTACCTGTCGAGGATCGGCGCGGTGGAATCAAACTTGTGTGATTGCGGACGGGCAGTCGAAACAATGGGGCATTTTCTCTTTCGATGCACCAAGTGGGATGCACAACGCGAAGGCATGAGACAAATCGGGCAAAGCGAGATGGGAAACCTGTCGTTCTTTTTGGGAGGAAAGTCGGCATTGGACGGACCGAAGTGGTCACGTAACCTACAGGCGGTGCGAGCAACGATCAAATTCGCGATGAAGACGGGACGACTGGGAGTGAAGTAGGAGAATGGGACATACTAACAACCCCGGAACCAGGAAACATTGACACAATACTAACACAATGCAGCCTCATTTTGACAGACCATGCTTCAGCTGCTGAGGATAGGATGCTGAACACTTGGAGAAATTGGCCTTCAAGCAGGCCTGTCAGAGAGAGTCAAGCGAGGCCAAAAGAAAGCGATTCAGGGAGAGGAAGTGGGGCTTTACTTTGTGGTCAGGATTGAAGTGGCAGAAATGTAAATAACATAGCGTATTCCATGGCCCTATGAGATCCGTTCTCCCGGGCGTAATAAATCTACTACTACTACTATACCAGTACAGTCGCGGAAGGCCACATAAGCGTGCATTTCAGCAATCTAAAGGACTCAGTTCCGACGGAAAGTCTTCATCTCTTGCGAGAGATTCCTGCCTCTGGTCAATGCCATTTAGTCGCGCACTGGGGTTATCGGTTCCGCTGTGGCCGATGGTGCACTCATTCAAGATGGACTTGTCGGCCACTTCTATGGCGGTGCCTTGGTGGCTAAACACAAACAGCCTCGGCCACAGCTCGTTGCTAACGAGGGACTGTCAATTGTTCGCTTCGTCTGCTCTGCGCTCTAGTTAAGGATTGTGCTGAACTCTATTATATAGCATCATCTAATCACGGCACGATATACTCGTTTGGAATTAACGCCCCGTCATCCAGGGATGCAAATGTCTACCTCCGCGCGCCCATCACAAATTACGCAAGTGCAGGAAGTCTCCGAGGGCACCAGTAATGGGTTCTCCAGAGCTACCGGGCCAAAGCCCGTGTTCTCGTAAACACCTCCGCGAGTTGGCTTGGACTAACCTGTAGCGCAACTTAAATGGCCGGAGCGAACAAGTATTTCTAGGCTTGTACAATCTTGGCATAGTCGGGCATTTGATTTGAAACCACCTTTGTTCACAGCGCCTGGCATGCCGCGCGCTTGCTTATTAAAGCTGTGACAAGGATCATCTTCAATGCACACTGCACTGCCAGCATTCGGAATGATATTCCGCCGGACGTTGTAAATGAGGCCATCGCCTTAATGAGAAGGCAAAGGACGCGCGGACGCAAATGAGTATATATAAGTAAGGGAATAGAGCCGAGTTCCCTACAAGACCACCACCACCAACTTCATCCTCACTCATTTCACATTTCTTTACATACATACCTCGCCATGCGTTTTCTAACACTTTCTGCGTTGCTCCTTGGGGGGGTGAACGCTGCGGCATACGGTAACCCCCATGCCAATGCCACCCCCCAAGTTGAGGAGAGATCCCTCGACCAGATCTACAAGGCTGCACTCAAAGAGGGCGGCACTGTGACACTCTGGTCGGGAGGCGATGAGAAAAATCAGCAAGATGCGCTCAAAACAGCGTTTGAGAAAGCCTTTCCCGGCATGACACTCAATCTCACGGTCAATCTGTCTAAGTACCACGATGGCAATATTGATCAGCAACTCGCAAACAAGAATGTCTATGTCGACAGTATTGTTCTCCAGACGCTGCACGACTTTCCGAGATGGAAGAAGGAGGGCGCGCTTCTCAACTACGCTCCTGCTGGCTTTGACAAGATTTATCCTGATTTCAAAGATGGCGATGCTGCATACTATGGATACCTCGGCCTTGGCTGGCAGCTCATCTGGAATCACGACAAGTTGAAGGGCAAGAAAATCCAAGAGTTCACAGACTTTCTGCACCCAGAATTCAAGGGCAAGCTTGCTTTGACATACCCCAACGACGATGACGCCGTTCTCTTCGCATTCGAGTTGATGTAAGTGCCAAGAAACTTCCCCCCAGTACAGCAGTCGCTTACTTACCCCCGTTAGCATCAAAAAATACGGCAAGAAGTGGTTCGAGGACCTGCTGAAGCAAAAGCCTCGATGGGTTCGCGGCACTGCTACTCCCTCATCTCTGATCGCTGACCCCAAGTCCCCCTACATCGCATCCTTCACTTCGGCAGTCGGATTGGGCCAACCACCCAGCCCGTTCAACTTCACCTTCCCTAAGCAAGGGCAGCATGTGACATGGGCCCAGACAGCTGCTATTCTCAAGGACGCCCCGCACCCTGAGGGAGCAAAGCTTCTTCACAACTTTCTCCTCACCAAAGACTTTCAGAAGGAGAGTGGGTTCTGGAGCGTGAGGTCTGATGTTCCGGCTCCAAGTGGGCAACCGAAGTTTGTTGGTGTGCCAGGGAGCGATCCACTCGCCTTCAGAGATTTTATGCTGGACCGGCCAAAGGTTGAGAGACTCAGGTTTTGGTTTGAGGACAGGCTCGGCACTGCACAGGGCGTTAGTCCTTTGATCGATGATCTGTAAACATGGACAATGGATTGAACTCCTTGCGAGGCACTCGGGATAGACATGCAAGTTGGATGGAGGGCACATAAGATTGTCATTCAATGTATAACTTATAGATATTTCTGGTCTGTTACAGGATTTTTTCTTTCACACCTCCGATACATCACGCCTATGACAATTGAATAGATGCCTATGAGGTTAGGCCTCCCGGGCGGAATAAATTTCATTCATTCATTCATAGGCTCCCAAGTCTTGGAATTTGCTGACTTAGACTAAGCGGGCGGAAGCGGAATGGCGGATCGGGTGGAAACAAGCAGAGTGCGCGAACGACTTACCGCTACATACATGCACAATAGTCTAATCATCGGGATGCAAACACGGGGAGGCGGGACAGAGGCCGCTCGTCTAGCGTAAAGCGCACCCTACATGATCTCGGCGGTCCTAGCCGCCCAATTCCGCCTTGCAACCACACGGAGATTAGCCCGTTCGGTGGGGGTAGTTAAGCAACCCAAGAATCGATCAATGAAGAAATGCAATCTCCTAACCAGCCATGCGTCAATGGACGATTGCTATTAAACTCCTTGGCTAGAACAAGTCGGTGTGTGTCCCAAATCATTTCGAACCACACTCATGATTTGTGTCTTCTTCACAGCTTCAAAGACCCGCCCGAGCTGATTAATGATCGGCAATCGGCATGCCCACCACAATGGCAATCACAAAACGGCACCAGTCCAAGACCTCCAAAGTTCTAGAGGCTCTAACATTGGAAGAGAAATGCACACTCCTCTCTGGAAAGAACATGTGGGAGACTGCGGAGATCGAAAGACTCGGGATCCGGAGCCTCAAGACAAGCGACGGACCGGCTGGCGTCCGTGGTTCTCGATGGATCGACGGGACCCCCACCACGCACATTCCCTGCGGAATCTCTCTTGCAGCGACGTTTAACGTGGCCTTGATTGAGCGGGTTGGACAGATCTTGGGTGCTGAGGCTCGCAGCAAGGACGCCCATGTTCTGCTGGCCCCGACCATGAACCTGAGCCGGTCGCCGTTCGGCGGCCGCAACTTCGAAAACTTCGGCGAGGATCCGTACTTGACAGGCAGGATGGCTATTGGATACATCCGTGGCGTGCAAAGCCAAGGTGTGGGTGCTTGTATGAAGCATTTTGTGGCCAATGACATGGAGACGCGGAGGTTCAATATGGACGAGTCGATCGATGAGAGGACGCTTCGTGAAATCTATCTCAAGCCATTTGAAATGGCGCTCGAAGCAAAGCCACTGGCCGCAATGACGGCGTATCCGAAAATCAACGGCCAGCATGCCGATACCAGCCGGGCTCTCGTTCATGACATTCTGCGCAAGGAATGGGGCTATGAAGGGCTCGTCATGAGCGATTGGGGAGGCCTCAACTCAACCGTCGAAAGCATCCGCGCCACGACTGATTTGGAAATGCCGGGCCCGCCACTTCGATATGGGAAGGCATTGATGGTGGCAGTTCAACGAGGCGAGGTATCTGAGAGTCAAGATGTGGACCCGTCTGTGAGGCGACTGCTCCAGTTGCTCGAACAATTCAAGTGCCTGGGGAAATCTGCGCCTGTTAATGGAACTTCGGAAGTCGATGGTCCTGAGCCTGCCGTATTCTGCGGCATTACAGCTGGCGAAACTGAAACAGACACTCCGCAGTTCAGACAAACGACGAAGGAGGCGGCATACGGTCGCACATTACCACATGGGTGACAAAACCATGTACGAAAATGACTGGAGCTATTTCGCACATAGGCTTTCTGCGTTTTTATATGGGGCTACAGTATTGACATGATAGCGCACTGTTTTCAATGTAGTAGAGCTGATGCCATACCAAGCGGTGCTGATGCCATTCCATCGGTGCTGATGCCATTCCATCGGCGCCGAAGCTCCAATAATGCCGGTTCAGAGGGGGCGGGATATTGCAGCTGGAAGCCTTGAAGGAGGTATGAACTCCGACCTCTACCACGATCTCGAACCCCTGGTCTGCGTCCCGCACAATGCCGAGACCGCGTAATGACTTGGAGCACGTCAAGGACTGGATCCTCGAGCAGCGGCGAGAAGGACTATCTATTGACACTATATGTGCCCATCTCCGCGACGATGGGCACGTACTCGACGTCAGAACCCTGAAAAGGAGGTTAGCGGAATGGGGTGCCCAGGAGTACTCCCCCCTTCACTCAAAGTTTGATACCAACACCTTCGTCGAGCTGATCAAAGGCTACTTCTACCGATACGGGCATAGCGACACTTCCATCGTCCGTGATCTCAAGCGACGCGGCATCGAGATCTCCGAGCGGACTGTACAGGAGTATCGTCTGAAGCATGGCATGAAGCGGCGCTTCCGAGATCTGGCTGAACGACAGGAGGCTATTCAAAAAGCAAGAGAGTTCCTCTTCCAAGACGACCGCCAGTCTTCAAGCATCAGAGGATTTGGCAGGGGGTATCTATACCATTACGTCCGCATCCGTGCCGGCGTCCTTGTCGGCCAGAATACCTTCTACCGCAAGTACCAAACGAACCCAGAGTGGAAGAAGCGGGCTGAACAAAGACGCCTTGCTGATTGGAAGCACCGGAAGAACTTCCAGGTTCCTGGGCCTAACTTCATGTGGTCTCTCGATGGGTACGAGAAGCTCAAGAACTTCGGCTTCTCTATCTACGCCTGTATCGACACGTACTCAAGAGCCATCATCTGGATATATGTCGGCAGGGGGAATATGACTGCGCTGAGTTCACTCAAACAGTTTCTACGGACTGTGTCGTACTCAGGGTCCGCCCCCTTTTCACCCGCTCGGATCGAGTCTTGGTGGGAAAAGCTACTCAAAGGTGTCAGTCAGCGCTGGATCGCGTTCTCACACGAGCTGATTGATAGCGGTCTCTTCCAACCAAACCGTCTTGCTCACCAGATCGCGGTGTATGCTCTCTATGGACCCATGATCCGTCAAGAGGTTGCGGACTTCACGGAGATGTGGAACGGTCATCGCATCCGGCCACAGAAGAAAGAGAGCATCTCGTCGCCGGGATCCCGATGGATCTGTATAATACAAGCGAAGTGGAGAACTGGGCAGTCATTCTAGGGCCTGCGGCTCGAGATGGGCTTGCCCAGATGATGGCCGCTGTCGATTCTATCGATATAGACGATCTTCTTGACCCAACAACAACGGACTGGTGTGATCAACAGCTCCGGGATCTTCAGTTCGATGGTCAGCTAGATGGGGAGCTTGATCATAAGCGACCACACCTCGTGATCTACTAACGGCTTAGAGACAAGATTCAGGTTCATCTCGACTCCCGGGCAAGTCCAGTGCTGAGCATCCCAGAGAGTCCAGTTGGAGGGCAAGAGAGATTCGTACGTAAAAAAGTACTTCATCGCACTCAAAAGCTAGCTGACAATGTTTTAGCTTCAGCTCCTCGAGCAGAACTACCTTGAGCCTATTGACAATGGCTCTCCGGAACCGAGCTACCTGGCGATATTATCAATAGTGTGGACGAGTTGATGGGGGACCTGGGTCACCTTGAGCTAGAGTAACTACTACTTCCTCGTCTGTTTACGAGGGTGCCGACTACTTGGCCTCCTCGTATCAACTCCTCGGGTTCCAGCAGCGGGACCATGGGCAGTGAAGGCAGGGCCAGCCGAGAGCTTCTTATCCTCTACCTCTACTGAGAGTGCTGAGCTTATAGAGTCTCGAGCTCGTTTCTGACCCGCGCGGGTCTCGTCCACATCGCTAGTAATAACCTCGATCTGGTCTTCTGCGCTAGCTCTCGAAGGAGGTAGAACTGGGCTCAGAGAGGGGCTCAAGGAAGGCGAGTTGAACTCGCTCCCGATTAACAAGGCTGGCTGTACCTTCACCTCGGTCTTGACTAGCTCTTTCTTGATTCCCTTCTCCTTTTTGAACGGCTTTACGGCTGACCTCGGTGTCTTGATATGACGAGGGACCGGGACTTGTGGTCGAGGAGGCAATGGCTCATAGAAAACAAGGAAAAGGAGATATCTGCCCTCTGTTTTACTGAAACGAAAAGGGCAGTCCTCGCCGAAAAGCTCTGCGACTGTCTGGTCTCTCCCAGTCGAGGTCGCCCAGCTCCGTGATACCCTCTTTAATATGGGCGTTCTGAACGAGTCTCTTGTCGAATTGAAGAACAGAAGAGAGGGCAGGCTTGTCCTTGAACTGAGGGAGGAAGATGTTGTCGAACCAGAAGTGGACAGGTAAAGATGGTTCCTCGTCGACGAAGGGGCGCAAAGCGACCTTCAGCAGCTCTCTAGCCAAAGACCACTGGGGCTCCTCGTCTTCGTCTAGTATTTCCCATGGGTCAGGCCTCGCAAGGAAGACGGTGAGGCGCATCGAGATCTTCCGTCTGCTCTTGTTTTGGCTCTGTTTAGCCACAGCCTCACTAAGTTGCGACGAGCTCGCCTTCATGCCCCTCGCGATCCGACTCTGGGTAAGTTTGGCATCTCGATACACGGCGGAGGGCCGCGATGCTGCGAGGATACGGCCAGGGCCGTCTCCAGAGCCGGTGAAGATTGTCTGTGAGGGCGTGGAACGATCAGAGGCTGTTAGGTCGATAGACTGTATACGTCAGAGGCCAAAAGCCATAAAAAGGGTCTATGGGGCCCTAACTGCAGAAATCCACCGTCACACAGTGGCGGCCGCACCTAACAGCCACAAGGTCGCAGCTACGCCGCAGGTTTGCCACAGCTAGGTTTCAGCTAGCCAGTGGCTGAGGGAGTTATGTGTTGGAGATCACAAGTGTGAGGCGACCAAGTCGGTAGCAAGGTGTGGAAGAAGGTGGAACATTCCACAAGAGATCGTGCCTGTATATAAAATAGTAGGGTTCCCCTACTGCACATTTAGAATGAATCAAGCAACTTGAATCTTCCTATTTCAACAGGTTATGAGCCCGGAAGGCTAAATTAAACCTAAAAGCTGAGTCTCCTACTTAATTACCCGTCCCTTACTCACCAGGACCTCACAGTCCTCTTCCGCTGCAGCGGAGACTCAACAGCGGTCTTGGACCGCGCCAGAATTACGGCCCTTCATCTCCCTGCTACTGAAACGGAGAATCTGCTCGCTGATTCCACCAGCTTCTCGCTGATTCCACCAGCTCCTCGCTGATTCCACCAGCTTCCCGCTGATTCTTCCCGCTTCTCGCTGGTTCTATCAGCCTCTTGCTAACTCCATCACATTCTAGACACTTTCCTTCGCTTCGAGAAGGTCCCCACTACCTTGCGTACCTCAAGGTGCTATCTACAAGAAGCATGTCTTAGGCCTCTTGTCTTACCTCTACCTTCATCGAAAAACAAGCCAACAACATCAACCCATTTTACTATTTCAACATGTCAGACGGCAAAGAACCGAACCTGAGCGGAAATCTTTCCGGAGTTGCCAAGCTTGAATCCTCTGAAGGCTGGATCAACTGGAACGAGGAAATCCGAGACCTACTGGCCCTGTCCGGTTATGACGACCTCCTGGAGAGAAAACGAGACCCACCGGTTCAAGGCAATCTCTCGGACGTCGACTTCGAAGAAAAGCTAGACGCTTGGTACCATAGACAAGCACGGGCGTGCGGAGCAATTCGATATCGGCTTGGTTTCCGTCCCAAACAGGAAGTCCAAGGTCTCAACAACTTGGCGGACATCCTCAAAACGCTGGAGCAGCACTTCAAACCCAAGGGTAGCAGTGTATTCCACGACCTCCAGCAAAAGCTTGAACGGCTCACTCTGGACAACTGCGAAAACGTATCCGACTTCTCTCGGCAATTACAGAAGACCCGAGACCAAATCCTTCAACTAGACGAAACTAGTCAGATTGGACAACCACAACTGATAGACAAGTTTCTCAATGGACTTGGACCCAAGTATCAAGTGTTCCTCACTACATTTCTTCAGAGTCACAGCCTGCTACCCGAACGGAACCTCGAAGGCATCATCATCAAGACAGCTACTACTATCGAAGAAGCTACTAGAGCTGCTGAGCAGGAGGAACATAGTCAGCGGATGCAACAGCAAGACCAGGACCAAGACGCAATCAAGCACGCTGCTATGGTTTCTGCCATCAAGGAGCAGAATTTCACGACTTGTAGCTGCTGCAAGAAGCTTGGGCATACCTCTGATGCCTGCTGGTTACTTCACCCAGAGCTTAAGAAACGCCTGAACGTTAAGCGATTCAGGAGGAACCAGCGCCAAGATCATCCAAGAACCAAGAACCGAACCAGATATGAGGACCAGGACGAAGTTACAAATGCTCTTGCCATCCATGCCGAACCTGTCATACAGCTCATGGCATACCAGGGTCAAAGGTTGAGCGATTTGCTCGAGCAAGTACACGTACTGGATAGCGGAGCTTCGATGCATACCTTTTGCAAAAGGGAAAACTTCAGTACCCTTCACCCCTGGAGCGGCGGACAGACAGTTGGAATTGGCGAGACACAAATCACTCCTCAGGGTCTGGGAAACTATATCCTGCGGCTTAAAGGACTTGACGGTCCGCGACACCTGGCGCTCGACAACTCAGTATACTCCCCAGATGGACGTGTCAACCTTGTTTCTATATCCGCCTTAACAAAGAAGGGCGCAAAAATCTCTTTCGACGACAACCAAGCCATGGTGACGCACGACAACCGAGTAATCCTAACAGCAACTGTACGATCAGGGATCTATGTCGTGGACCAACCAGACGAAGCGATCAACGCTGCCTTGGCGTCACTTGTTATTAGCGACCCTGAACTTCAAATATGGCACGAAAGACTTGGACATCTAAGCGAGAAAGGGATCAAAGCCCTGAGGGGAATGGCGCACGGCATTCATCCGATTCCACGCGGAGAAAATTGCGAACCTTGCATAGTTGGAAAACAGAAAGAGCGTCCACACCGAAAGTCAATCCGGAAAGGGACGTATCCGCTAGAATGCGTCCATGCAGACATTGCAGGACCATTTCCAGACACAGCGTATGACGGCTCGCGATACTGGGTGGTCTTCGTGGACGACTTTACCCGCATGGGCTGGGCATACGCAGTCAAGGAAAAGTCGGAGTTCACAAGGTGTTTCAAACATCTCCTCGATACATACGAGAGACCGGAACGTCGATACCATTACCTCCACGTCGACCAGGGTGGCGAAAACCGCAGTGACCAGCTATGCACCCTCTGCCATAACAAGGGCATCACAATTTATTATACCGCGACCGATCAGCATGAGCAGAATGGGATTGCGGAGGCCTTCAATCGAGTGCTTCAAGAAAAGGTTACACCTACACTCGAGCGATCAAACCTGCCGCGAAAACTCTGGCCCTATATCCTCTACGCGGCTGTGTACGTACGGAACAGGAGTCCTAGCAAGGCCCTGAACAAGACACCCTATGAGGCGTGGTTCGGAGACAAGCCAGACCTCTCTCACCTCCGTGTTATTGGTGCGAATGGATGGGCAATATTGCCATCCGTCAAGAGACAAAAGCTGCGTGCAAAAGACGATTCAATGCCGACTTCTTGGATATCAAGGCTCCAGTAACTACATTGTTGTAGACGACAACAATCGAGTCTTCATCGCCAACAATGTCATCTTCGACGAATCCAGCTTCCACGAGGCAACAGGAACACCTACTGGATCAAAGAGAACGAGAAGCGAGGGACCTACCTTGTATCCAGAGTTAGAATTTCCACCCAAAAAAGCAGCTCTGTCACTACACGATGCCACGCCACAGGTTGAGGAGATTATGTCGGAGGAAGCAGACACTATTCATGTACGAACATCCGATCTTCAACATGACCCGACCGGGGCGATAGACCGGGACGAAGAGCTCCGAGTCTCGCAGAGATCTACCAAGGCAAAGCTTCCTTCGAGGTACCTGCTCTTAGGAACCAATTCTCTCACAAACCTCGTGTGCGCCCATGTCAATCTTGCGGCTTCCTTGGAAGACGAGGCGGAACCCCGAACGATAAAGGAAGCCCAAGATTCCCTTCAGTGGGAGAACTGGTTCAAGGGAATGACTGCCGAGATGGACTCCATTAAGGAGAACGGAGTCTACACCTTGGCAAATCTGCCACCGAACCGGAAGGCACTGAGGGGCAAGTGGGTATTCAAACTCAAGAGGGGAGCGAATGGAGAAATCCTGCGGTTTAAAGCACGCTACGTGGTCCGAGGCTTCGAGCAACAAGAAGGAATCGACTACAACGAGACGTTTGCCTCAGTCGTCAAGCCTATGACCTACAAGGCAATCTTCGCTATAGCCGCAGCGCTTGACCTTGAGCTCGAACAAATGGATGTCAAAACTGCTTTTCTCTATGGGAATATCGACGAAGAGATCTACGTTGGGCAGCCAGAGTGCTTCGATGACAGGACCGGAAGAGTCTGGAAACTGCGAAAAGCCTTATATGGGTTGAAGCAATCACCTAGAATATGGTACCAGACTCTCTCGTTATTCCTCCAAGAACAGGGATTCCAGCCCCTCGTTTCCGACATGGGTGTCTTCGTTAAAGGCCAAACCTATATCGCCGTTTACGTGGACGACCTACTCATTGCAGGACCATCAAAAGGGGACATCGAGATGATCAAACAGAGCCTCAACCAGCGGTTCAGCATGACAGACCTGGGGCCCTGCCATTTCTACCTAGGAATGTCGATTACTCGGAACCGCAGACAGCGAAGACTGAGCCTCTCGCAAAAGGGGTACATTGAGAAAATCCTGAAGGAATTCGGACTATGGGACTCCAAACCGACTGCGACTCCAGTGGCAACAGCGAAGCTAGAACCTGCCCTCGACGATGCCGAAACTCACTCAGACCGGAAGCACTGGTACGCTAAGGCAATCGGATGTCTGATGTACGCGATGCTAGGGACCAGACCAGACATTGCATTCGGCGTCTCCCTATGCAGCCGCTATCTCGCAAAACCTACCAAAGCCCACGAAGAGGCGGTGAAACGCATCATGAGGTACTTACGAGGAACCTGCGACTTCAAGCTCGAGTTCCGAGGAGACCTTCGCCCGTTGACAGGTTACACGGACTCGGACTGGGCTGGAGATACTGAGACTCGAAGATCCACTGCGGGATACATCTTCAACGTTGGCAGCGGCGCGATAAGCTGGGCTGCGAAGCGACAACAATCAGTAGCGCTGTCTACCAGCGAGGCTGAATACATGGGGCAGACACAGGCAACCAAGGAAGCCATCTGGTTGCGAACTTTGTTACAAGAACTCCTGGGAGGCCTAAGCGCCACAGACCAAATCGCAGCCACAATTATCTACGGGGACAACCAAGGGGCAATAGCAATGGCCAAGAACCCCCAATACCACTCCCGCACAAAGCACATTGCGATTCAAGAGCACTTTGTGCGAGAAAAGACGGCCAGCGGCGAGGTTGAGATGAAATATATCCCGACCGACAAACAAGTGGCTGATGGACTCACAAAAGCACTTCCCAAGGATCGCTTTCAGTTATTCCGGAAGGCTCTGGGAGTTGTCGGACAGGACGAGTGAAGCTATTCGGGCCAGAAAAGGGGATCCACGCTACGACGCTGTGCGATTTCTGGAACACACTCAACACATGTTGCCCGTAGCTCACTCCGCAAGGATCCAGTGGGAGTCTACTGCCCGATTATCACATACAATGGGAGCTCGTCCAACTCACTCCAACTACCGCTAGAGGGTCAGTAAGTGACCCGGCCGCACTGGTTGCAATTCCCGACCGGATTAGAAATCTCAACAATCCGGCAAAAGAGGAACTCGAAGGCTCGGGGGCTGTACTCAGTGGACCGAGACCGGGAAGTAAAAAGCTGCTTGGGTTGCAAGTCCCGAACTGGACTATGGACCTTGGTGCTGCTAGCAGCCGCAGTGATCGCCAACGAGCACCAAGGACCCGAGGCTGCTAACACGGCCTGGCACGCTGCTAACACGGCGCAACGGATCCAGCAAAAGACGAACTCGAAGGCTCGGGGGCTGTATCGAGTGGACCGAGACCGGGAAGTAAAAAGGCTGCTTGGGTTGCAAATCCCGAACTGGGCCATGGAACCTTGGTACTGCGAGCAGCCGCAGTGATCGCCAACGAGCACCAAGTACCCGAGGCTGCTAACACGGCCGGAAGCGCTGCTAACACGGCTGATGGACCCGGCAAAAGACGACTTAAAGCTGCACGGGTTGCAAGTCCCGGACTGGACCATGGAACCTTGGTACTGCGAAGCAGCCGCAGTCACTGCCAACGAGCACCAAGGACCCGAGGCTGCTAACACGGCCGGGATCGCTGCTAACACGGCGTAATGGATCCGACAAAAGACGAACTCGAAGGCTCGGGGGCTGTATCGAGTGGACCGAAGCCGGGAAGTATGAGAAGCGCATACAGCGCTCATTGAGGACGACACAGAGGTGGGCTGCAGTGGGAGCCTTGTCATTAAGACAATATTCCCCACGCGCCCAGGACTGCGTCGAGCCTTGACGGGTCCAGCAGTACTCTTTCCTCTTTCACCCACGAAGGTGTTTTTAAGGTTTTAATGAGATTGCTGAGATATCAGATAGTCTAAGTACCCACCGTCTTGCCCGAGTTATGTGTTGGAGATCACAAGTGTGAGGCGACCAAGTCGGTAGCAAGGTGTGGAAGAAGGTGGAACATTCCACAAGAGATCGTGCCTGTATATAAAATAGTAGGGTTCCCCTACTGCACATTTAGAATGAATCAAGCAACTTGAATCTTCCTATTTCAACATTATGGAACATGGGCTAAGCGCAACCGGCCGGATCCGAGAGCTCCGACCGGGTTACGAGAGACCCGGCCGGGCCGGAGTCTCAGGATTAAGAAGACCAATCAAACTAGCTAGACCTAAGCAGCTAAGCTACAGCTAGCTAGCTAGGGTATGGGAAGGAGGGATACTAGACCTGGCTATAAGAAGAGCTACTAGAGGAAGAAGGCAAAAAGGGGTCAGAGATCAATACAGTCACCAGCATCATTCCTACTAGCTAGCTGCTATCTTGCAGCGTGTCTGCCCTCTTCACTCCCTTGTGTGTAACCAGCCCTGACAGTATAGCGGAGGAGGTGGAAGCTGTCTCAACGTCTCGAAACGGGACTGGCGAACTGTCAAGGATGGAGATACTCGTGGGCCAACGTCTCCCGCAATATGGACACAGATTCGACCCTGGGTAGCTATCGCGGATGAAATCGTGGCTCCGTTGGTACGATTTAGGGGCCACGGTCTTCGGAACATCGGGACATGTCTGCGATAGGACGTGATCGGGCATATCTAAGTACAAGACAAGGTCAGTCGCACAATCTCATGATGGATAGACCCGAGGTTACTTAGGGAATGGATGGGGATAGCCTATAATAGCTATGGGGTGGCGATGGGCTGGGTATTGACGCTGGTGTGGATGTGTGAGTGGAAGAATTGTGACGCGTCACCAGGAATTATCACGACATATTCCCCGGTGGAGATGCCATCTAAATGAAGAGATACCTTCCGGATAGTGTGCGGTACTGTAGCCTTGCAAGGGGCCACAAAATTACTAAGTATTTCCACATGGTTCAGGCTTCCCAAAAGGGTTATGTCACCCATGTGGTAATGTGCGACCGTAGACTTGGTCGCCTCACACTTGTGATCTCCAACACTACGGAAGGCCGTCTCCACCGAATGACTAAGCCGTTGCCGAGCCTCCACGTTCGGCTTCTGCCTTCACGTTCGCCGGAGCTAGTCTGCCACTGAATGCTACCTAGACGGAATGTATCACGATCCTTCCACTGGATTGCGCTTCTGCTTGAACTGGGTCATCTGCCGTCATGATGCCGATGCCTGGCTTGTAGGGCCTTACATAAGTAATTAAGTATCAAGATGACGAGTCCGAAATCTGTCGCTTGAGTGGATATGAGAGACTCGAAAGAAACCGTCTGTGATGGGTCCGGGATTCACAATTATGACGTCTCTATCACCCAGCAGTTCAATGTCAGGAATATGAGCAGAAACACGCGAATCATCCCTCATTACTCCTGGAACCTAATGGCTCAATCCACCACCGGCAGTCTATATTCCGTCACGACAACTCTCCCCTCACATCTATTTTTCTTTCACCTCAAGATCCTGACTAGCAAAGTCTCGTCACCTGCGCTCCTCAGGCACCAGAAAATGGGCGTTTATCAAGAAAGTCCCACAGAACATCCCAAACCTGGCCCCCACGCGCTGGATTCTCTATCGTCACACTCTTTATCACGACACATTTCAATTTCCTAGTGTGTAAACACCGATGTTCGCAATCCATCTCAATCAATCTTCATCATTCTAGGCCAATGGACTCTACTAATGGCAAGATAAACTGGGGAGAGAGACTTGAACTGTCGTCACGATCTAAGCCGCTGTGCCTCCTCTGGACATACAAAAACTACCTTATGCCATGGTACTTTTCAACAACCACTGAATCCCTTCCACGGTATCGTTTGTCCTTTTCTCGACGTGCTTGGTCAATTGAGGGAAGAATTCCCAAAAATGATGGGGCAGCCCTGGATAGAGATCCAGTCGCGTAGCAATGCCATTTTCTTGCCCGAGTATACGCTCGTAGATGAGACTTTCGTCACGTAGACCATCAAGCCCGCAGGCTTGCAAATAAGTTGGAGGAATACCAGTGTGACCCGACGGATGAAGAGCGGGCACTGAGAGCGGCGAGGTTTTATCTGGCTTATAAGCAGCTGCGGATGGGGGGACTCGGGTCAGCTATGCCTAGAATGAGTACAGGGGGTCGTGGATTGTCTCACCCAGGAGTAACTGAGTCAACTCTTCTGAAGGTATAGTTACGTTTTTGTTCTGCTCATGACTGACGTAGTCGTCTTTGTACTTTTCTGGGACCAGAGGGGGTGGAATAAGAGGTGCAACACTGAGAAACTGTCCGGTCACCTTGACGGGAGACCCGAGATCGCGGTTCAGATACACAACAGCATTAGCAATACTCGCCCCGGCAGAAGCGCCGCCAATAACAAGGCCTGCCGACGGGGATGCAGATGGGTGAACTTGACTCGGATTCTCGGCAATCTACGAATAGAAGAGCTGTCAGCGGTATTGCTCATTGACAGATGAGCCACCATCCACCGGGGAGCCCTCTGGATGCGCCATTATGAAGTTGTTACATACCCAATATAATGCATCAAGTCCGTCATGAATAGCCTGAGGAAAAGGGTGCTCTGGAGCAAGACGGTATTCGAGGCTGACAACGATAACACCAGCCTTGTAGGTCAAGACCCTGTTGGACTCCGAATCGTCATGACGCGTGCCGAGGCAGAATCCGCCTCCGTGGAAAAAGAGAAGCATCGGTAATTCATCTGTTGGGGTGTACTTCGAGGGAGCATAGATGTAGGCGAGGATGTTGCTGCCGTCGCGAACAGGTATTTCGATGTCTCGCTCCGTCAAGTGTGGAGGAGGGCCTCCTAGTGCCTCGCCTGCCTTGGCTTTGAGCCCGTTTGTTAGACTTCGAAGCGTTGGTATGTCGACATTGCTGGGCAGCGGTGGAGGGCCTGCGTTTTTCGCGATCTGCAATTTCGAAGGGTACGTTAGTTGTCATGTTGACTCATGGCGACCATGGGCCAGTCGGGGATGGGCGCATGCCTGGTCAAAGTCGGGATCAGGCCGAGCACTCGCAAGGATTTCAGAGCTGGGTGCCATGCTTGATATGTTGCGAGTACGAGGAATGTGTGGCTCAATGAGTTGCTGAATCGGGGTTGAGGTTATCTCGGTACCGTAGCTCAAGAAGTCGTTCTGACCAAGTCACAAGGGCCAGCCTAACCTTCAATAGTAGCTTGATGGATTAAATAAGAAGACTAAGTTGCCCAGCTACGTAAACTCCGAGCTTCAAGTGGCATTGTTTCGACTTCGCGTGTCGGAAAGAGGCTACGCCCCGTGACCGGCGACTCGGGGGCACGGTCACCGGGGGTTGGCCGTGTTTGGGCGGTTGCCGACCAACCGACACCTTGCTTGGACCGGACTCGGCATACCGGGTTCGCCTCGGGGAACGGGCCCGGCAAAACGTGGCATATTTCTTCCGCCGTCATGACCTAGTTTATGGATCATTCTTCGGTTCTGAGAATGGCTATCATGCTCCGGCCCATAGCTCCCACTTCGTCGGCAGTCCCTTTCGGCAGTCCCTTTCGGCAATCCCTTTCGGCAATCCCTTTCGGCAGACATGACCAACATTCCTTTAGTTCGTCTGAGTGCTATGTCGTGTTTGAATGGAACAACGTCTGCAAGCGGCCTCCGGTTACTAACTTTCATTTACATTCTGCTTATCTACCCTAAAACTGCCAATCACTCAAGCGCTGTTCCTAGCCTTGACGACCTTCCAGTTGGGCTTTAATCAATTGCATATCACCCAATCCCGGGATTACCGCTCGCTATCACTGCAGCGAAACATGGCAGCTGAGCCCAAGACTTCAACTACTGGCGTGGATCTTACCGTGGACGGAATAACAGACGCGGTGAATCACATCAACTCTACCAATCCAGATCCCAGATTCAGCCTGGGCTCCTAATAGTGCAGACCGTTTACACTATTAGTCCAGACTGCAGATCAGGGCAGGGAATACGGACGCCCAGTGTGGACGCTAAGTACGCTAGGTTGTTGGCGTGGTGTTACAAAACCAGGGTACCCATGATTGTTGCTGCGCCAACCATTTTGTTTTGGATATTTCTGATCAATTTACTGGTGCGATCCGGATCAACAAGGCTCGTTTCAAGGGACGCATCATCCTAGTCGTCAATCCACGAACGCCCGTCGTGGATTGATTATTGATCTTGGATTGCAGTCCGGACTAATAGTGCAAACGGTCTGCACTATTAGGAGCCCTGGATTCAGGTACCATCCGGCACCACCTAATGGACACCCCCACCTAATGGATCACCAAAAATTTGACCCTCCCATACAAAATCCAAATTTTGATGTCCGCAAAAACAGGCCCAATCCTCAATTAATAAATGATGCTTTGGAGAAGGTTTCTAGAAGATTGCCGAAAGGGACTGCCGAAAGGGACTGCCGACGAAGTGGGAGCTATGGGCCGGAGCATGATAGCCATTCTCAGAACCGAAGAATGATCCATAAACTAGGTCATGACGGCGGAAGAAATATGCCACGTTTTGCCGGGCCCGTTCCCCGAGGCGAACCCGGTATGCCGAGTCCGGTCCAAGCAAGGTGTCGGTTGGTCGGCAACCGCCCAAACACGGCCAACCCCCGGTGACCGTGCCCCCGAGTCGCCGGTCACGGGGCGTAGCCTCTTTCCGACACGCGAAGTCGAAACAATGCCACTTGAAGCTCGGAGTTTACGTAGCTGGGCAACTTAGTCTTCTTATTTAATCCATCAAGCTACTATTGAAGGTTAGGCTAGCCCTTTTTAATGACGTCGGGCTATAGGAAGCCAATTGTCTTTGGGAATCAATGCCCCGAAAGCTTAAAGTGTGGGTATGAGGAGATTGAACCCATGCGTTCGCGGATGCATCCACTCCGGGGGAGGTTGGTTGCTCAACTTCTGAGTGACACATGACAAGTGTTGCTGTAAGCTAACGAGGTGATAGTCTACAGTACAATATGTGTGTTCGCTGGGGCAAAATGTTGTCATCCACGCTGGGACGCCAGATGACAACAATTCCGGCAAACCCACCGAAACAGAAAAATAAACTCAGATCTAAGTCCGATCAGTTCCAAATCCCGCCTAGCCCTTTATTAACTGCCGAGTGGATTAGAAATCAACATACTCCGTACACACCGTATACAATAATCTTTCGGCCTACATGCTCTCGAAGACCTCGGCTGATTACCTCACCGGGCCGAGGCTTAGTGCAGTCAAGAAGGTGCTCTCCTGGCTCAATACGATACGTGAACAGAGGTAGATTTAAAGACTCCTCTTGTCTCATGTCAGTCAAATACAGTCACTTCCGTGAGACATATCACTGAAGGCAATATTCAATCCCAAAACCAAGTATCATAAATATGGTGAAGTCTGCCGGCAGCCTGTTTGTGGATATCATTGCTTACCAATGTAGTCACGATACAACACCATCAGTGTTTCCCCAAACGTCAACGGCGTTGTTCGAATCACTATACACAATGGTGGTTCGAATCTGTGGGATTGGAAACTCAACGAGGACGTCGCAGAGGCACTCGACACCTTCAAAGACAATACGGAAGTCAAGGTCGTCATATTTTCCAGTGCAAACCCAAACTTCTTCATCGCTCACTATGACATGAGACCATCCGGTCCAGGTATGGAGATCTTTGAGTATCTGCCCGGATCTAATGCACTAATAAAAGTCAGACGCACCGTCCCCTTGACGTTCAGAAAGAGAAGTTATTCCAGAACATTCTGTTCAAGATGCTACGATCCCCAATCGTGTTCATCGCCGAGATTGCTGGCGTTGCTCGAGGCATTGGCAGCGAATTCGCTCTCCATTGCGACATGCGTTTTGCGGCTAGAGGAAAAACGCGGCTCGGACAACCAGAAGTCAGAGTAGGACTATTACCAGGAGCCGGTGGTATCCAGCAGCTCGTACAGTTACTCGGACGTGGCCGAGCATTTCAGCACATCCTTACAGGTGTTGACATCGATGCCGATACCGCAGAAAGGATTGGCTGGATCAACCAAGCTTTCGAGGCTGAAGAATTATCTCAGAAGGTTGGTGACCTTGCCAAGAGGATTGCATTGTTTCCTTCGGATGCATTGGCAGCTTCAAAGGAGAGTATCAATGCCTGTTCTTGTCCAAGCGAGTCTGATATTTTGCGGGATACTGAAACCTTTTTCACTCTCATGACAAAGGATACACAGCGAAAGCTGGCTCGAAAGCTTTACGAAGTTACGAAGGGCTTGGATTATCATGATGGTCCTGTCGACGACGACAAGGTGCTTCAAAACCTTTATGAGAACTAGTAGCGTCACAAGGCTGTACTTGCTCTCTGTAGTCGCAATTTCAATTTTTATCACAATACCGTAAAAACTTGGTCAACTCAATCAACTAGCGTGCCCTACTGTTAGATTGTAGCATATATACCCAATCGAAAAGAGAAGCTGTTACATCAGTAGCGGCGCTGCGTTTTTGGCGTAACGGTTTATCTGACACCTACGGTCGCACATTACCACATGGGTGACAAAACCATGTACGAAAACGACTGGAGCTTTTTCGCACATCTCCTAAGTGCGTGAAGCCCTCCGCTAAGTAACTCGCCCCAGTGTTATACCGTTAACAGCTAGAGCACTCTAACCAGCAGATTGTTGAATCGGAGTGGGAGAATCAGTGGTTCCATTTCACTGGCAAAGTACACCCCTACGCACTGGAGTGGGTGCTGCGGGACCAGTGATCGGAATGGTCCGGTATGAGTTGGTATTGGTATGGTATATACCGCCAAGACTTGGTATGGTTTGAGGAAATCTCAATACCATGGTATTACCGGTATACCAAGTCATACCGGTAGCGCTAAAAATCGGCCGAGGTAAAGCACTTAGCGGCGGGAACTGGCTAGAATCTAGACTAAATTGGCTAGTCTAGCAGGCTAGTCTATCTCTTTGAGTGCTCTTATGCTGGTGGGGCAGCTCGCGACTTCCCCAGGTTTGACAGATACCAGCTTATCCGTGAGCCGCTCAGCGATAAGTGAGGTATCTGCTAACTGAGGCACGTATCGGCACTGATCCGATTTGTCCCAGGAAGCCCCACCAGCGTAAGAGCACTCAAAGAGATAAAAAACTCGCTTGATTTGGTGCATCAGTATTATGGAATCTCCATTCCCCATATCGCACCAACGATACCTGTCGCACTGAGGTTGCGTTTATAGTAGGAATGGGTTATCAATTATTGTGGTGAACGGCGGTACGGAGGAAGAGCTCAAAAGTCCATGCCAACGCTAAAAATAACGCTAGCCAAATAAGGAATAGCATTACCCCTCTTAAATTGTATGAGTGAATTCTCTAATCAATTCTTCTTCAATTTTTCCCTTTAAATAAAATGCCGTTCGATATTGCAACCCGGACTATTGTACTGACTTTAAAAGCCCCTGCTGGGGCAGGCAAGTCTTCTGCCGAGGTCCAGGCTATGACCGGAATCCCTATACGATCTATTAATGATATCTATCGCCGTGCCGTCTAACGAGGCTTCTAGCCAAATGAAAGCCCCCTCCGTATTCATGACGAATTTGTCCAAGATGCCTCTCGCCCCGGCCAGCCTAGAAAGGACACACCGGAAGCCCAGCAGCTTGTAATCTCGAAGGTTCGGCGCGATCGATACGGAAAGGAAAAATCGGCTGCTGATATAGCTAGGGAGGTTAGCGAAGAAGGGCTTGAGATCTTAAAGGCTACAGTCTAGCGGATTCTTCGGGCAGCTGGCTTTCGTAAGACTAAGCCAACAAGGAAGCCTAGACTGACGAAGAAGATGAGAGACGAACGCCTTGCTTGGTGTGAAGCTCATAAGGACTGGACTCTTGAAGATTGGAAGAATGTGATTTGGTCTGATGAGACTTCCGTTATCTTGCTCCATCGCTGTAGTAGTTATCGGGTCTGGAGGCGTGCTGACGAACGTTTTGTTCGTAGCTGTATTCGTAAGAGATAGAAAGGGGCTAGCGAATTTATATTCTGGGGCGCCTTTTCTTATAATAAGAAAGGCCCTTGCCATTGCTAGGCACCGGAGACTGCAGCAGAACGGAAGGCTTCTGAGAAAGCAATAGAGACATCAAATGAAGAGCTTGAGCCAGAAAAGCAGCTTGAATAGGAGCTTTCAAATGGAATACGATGACTAGGGCTCTAGAACCTGCCCGGCAAGCAGCCTCAGTAGAAGTGGCAGAAATCAACAGGCAAGCTCTCTCGAGGGAAGGGCAAAGGGATCGACTAGTGGCAATACTAACAGATGATCTTAATTCCCTTATTACTGCCTTTTGCGAAGGAATGTGAAAAGAAGCGGCCAGAGACGATCGTTTAAGAAGACAAGGCTCTGGCACATAACCATCATATCCAGCAACGGGTCTACGATCTTCATCAGGTCCGTCGGATGCTTTGGTGCGGTAATTCCCCAGATCTTAATATGATTGAGCCGGCTTGGGGTTATTTAAAGAGAGAGACTACGAAAAAGGGGGCTCCGAAGAGCCGGCAAGAAGCTATTCGGGCCTGGCAGGCAGCTTAGAAAGAGCTTTCACAAAAGAAAATACAGGCTTGGATAGAACGAATCCCTGAACACATCCAAAAGGTCATACAGTTAAAAGGAGGAAATGAATATCAAGAGGGTAGGAAGAAGAGGGACGGAAATGGAGGTTGAAAATGGATCTAAAGTTGACTATTTCCTTATTTGGCTAGCGTTATTTTTAGCGTTGGCAAGGACTTTTGAGCTCTTCCTCCGTAGTATGTTGCTGATTGTTCGTTCTTGTGCGGGGTACTTGTGGGGGCCTCTAGTCCGGCGTTCCCCGTGGGAGCGGAAGCGACCACGGGGGGTCCCTTGACTAGCAAAAGGGGCCCTTGATTCGCAAAAAAAAGGTACTTCCAAACAGGGGGGTTTCTCCCCAATTTAGAAGTCACTTCATTAAAACAATAATATGTGATATTTGCAACCGGGGGAATGTCATGTATTTACCCAAGTCCAATTTAACCCCTATTCCGGCTCCTCCTTTGGCACCGTAAATTCGCCCTGACTGACTTCAATGCAGTCTTCAACTATGATTTCAATGCCGTCAGCCTCATATGTAAGCAATTTCTTAGCTGCACGGCGTTCCTGTTCCTCCAAGGCAACGAATTTGACTGCCGAAGTGACAGTCTCTTCGTCATAGTCAGGGGGCCAAGTGATGCCCGTGATCCTCTCCAATGACAGTGCAAAGGACTCACGGAATTCACGTTGAATAGCATATCTCTTACTCATATCCTCGTTAGAAGAGAGAAGCTCTCGTCGTGCAGCTTTTGCCCATAAACCTCTGCGTGCTTCGACCCCTGAAATGTTATTAACACTTACCCGGACAATACTTCGTACATCCTTTATCCAACGATATATATATTTCACTTCATCAGTCGCTTCTTTCTTCCTATATCGTCGATATTCTTCAGCTTGAGCGGCTCGTCGATGGTATTCGTCTTTGGCGACACGAAGTCTGGCATCACTGACGCGAATTGGGCCGTAATTACTTACAATTTGAGTCCCCTGTTGAAGTGCCCGGCGGCGTAGATTCTTCTCCTTCAGACGCTTCATCTCCTCAGTCGATGTAATGCCATTGATCATCAGAACTTCTGTAGCTTTCCTCGATTTTTCATGAACATGAGCCACCGAGGGCGTCAGCCGTACACCGGAGACGATTGAAGCTTCAATCCGTAAGGCAACGTATTCTTGGTAGCGTTGGATAATGCGGATGTTGAAGGGGGGGGTAGCAACGGTGGCCCAGTTGATCTTTTCGGGAGTTTTGGGGGTTATTGGAATCTCCTGGAATTCCTGATCATCTGAGTCATCTTCAGGAGCATTTTCGTCGTCATCTGAGCCGTCAAAATCGCTTTCTGAAGTATCCCCAAGTGTCACAAAACCAGGCAGGTCTTGCTCATTGACCTCTTGGCTAAGTGATGATAGGGGGTCAACCATTTGATCTAGCACAACTGATGGGTTAAAAGGATAGATACCACACTTCTC
Organism: Dactylonectria macrodidyma; assembly: GCA_020744425.1. NCBI lineage: Eukaryota > Fungi > Ascomycota > Sordariomycetes > Hypocreales > Nectriaceae > Dactylonectria > Dactylonectria macrodidyma. The sequence continues at coordinate 8,058 of JAGMUV010000053.1, read as the reverse complement.
CCAGGCAGAGATAATCGTTGACTTTTTAAAAGTGCGATCCCTTATTTCCTGAAGGTGAAATAAGAAGTCAGACTTGTTAAAATCTGTGGCTCCATCCGCAATCTCCCGGTATAAGACATCTTGTTGCCAATGCTTGTAAGAGCTGAACACTCCAACATCCAAAGGTTGTAACATATGAGTCAAATGTGGGGGGAAAGGGAAGATTTCAATGTTGTGCTGTTTAGCGTGTACCGCGAGTTCCTTTGTAAAGTGACTTTCGCATCCATCGAGGAGGATGACTCGTTTTTCGCCGGGATTTGAAGGTCTCGTTAGTCTCTCGAAGTGTTCAATCCATTCCGAGGCGAGGATATCAGTGATATAACCCCTGGGACTTGTGGCAATGGATGTATCGCCGTCAAGGTTGTTGTCAAACCACCTGAACGGAAGCTGGACTCCAGGCATGATCAGGAACGGTGCTATCGACTTTCCAGCGGCCGAGATGGCTTCGATGGCTGTCATTGAACATAATTCGTGTGCATCCGTGAGAATTGGCCGCTCAATCTCTGCGAAAGTCCATAGGAAAGTCCCTTTTAAGAGATATCCGATCATGAAGCCAATCTCGTCAACGTTCCACACGTTTTCAGGATTGACATAACGCATATACTCTCGCCAAGCTTTGAACCACTTCTCAACTTCGCCACGGTCTTCCATGGCCTTTCTCTTGGCATCTCGGGTTGTAGATTTCCTCTTATGAAAGGTATGCTTCCAACTTCTCATAAAATGCCTTGCCCACTTTCTAGAGGCCGTTGGCGGCCTCTCTTTAGCCCTCAGAACGGCATTCGCATGTTGACAAAGGGCACGAATTGTGATGTGATGTCCGTGAGTGATGCGGCGATGTGCCCAAATGATAATAGCTCCCTCCTCTTCCTTCGAGAATAAGGTGTGATTGCCGCCATTCTTCTGGCGCGGATGAGACCCTTTATGACGAGAATATAGTCTCCAATAACTGACTTTAAGATCACGGCTTGCAACAGCGAGGTTCTTATAATAACCGGCTCGAAAGAGCTCGACTCCGGCTACCGTCCGGAGTTCAAGGTTCTCATCGTTACACCGTGAAAAGTTATGCTTCCCGGTCTCAGGATTAATCCAAAGTCGGATGGTATCTTCTCTTGAGTCAGGGCTTCCGATTGATGTATTTGCCGTAGCCATTGGTGCAGAATTGTAATAGTTGTGATCGTGTTTAGTTGGGTGGCGAGGACGTGATATTGTCAAAGTTGACGAAGTTGGTGATGTCACGTTGAGCGGGGTTGTAGATAACAGGGTCATGTGTGCAGAATGCGGGTTTATTCATGAAAAAGAGCCACTTCAATTTAGGTGGGGAAACCCCTCTTTTGGAGGTATCTTTTTTTTTGCGAATCAAGGGCCCCTTTTGCTAGTCAAGGGACCCCCCGTGGGAGCGGAAGCGACCACGGGGAACGCCGGACTAGAGGCCCCCACAAGTAGTCCCTCACACAGTTTTCTTGTAGCATAACAATAGCTCGATGACTAATTTGGTTGTCTTGAGATCATGCCTACCCTGCAACAATACCTTTCTTGACATCATCACCGACTCTCCGGCGCCCATTCCATGTTCGCCATAAGGATGTATGGTAAAAGAATTACAAAAATCGATAGAAAAATCGCAATAAAACCGATTTTCTTAATTTCATGCATTTGAATCTTCTTCTACAAGCTTGTCTTCCACGGAAAGTGAAGTGATATCATTGCTTTTCTTTTCTGAAACCGCGTCACCTTCTTATTCTCTATTTTGGCAATTCGGATCGATGGGGAGCCGCTTGATGGCTCAACTAAAGAGACCTGTATATAGGACGTAATGTAGAGGTAAAACAAAAATGAATAAAATCGATCTGCCCTGGCTGTAAGGAGATATTCGTTTGGTCACGTGATACCCTCTATGTGTGATAAATGTCTTGGCGGTATTACTGGTCTTACCGGTATGGTCTTACCGGTCATTATGTAAGCAGTCGGTATGGTATGGTTTGACCCTCATACCATACCATACCGGACCATTCCGATCACTGTGCGGGACCCTGATGTTTTCACCGATGAAGATGGTGACGGCGAAGTGTACAAGGTTCCAGTTGTTCTCATACGCGACTTTGGATACCAAGCGTAAGCAGACATATCATTTCCCCTTAGCTCGAGTTCCACTATCGCGCTTGCCACTAATGTAACCATCAGCATTGACCCACGAACTCTTTGCAATAGTGAGGGCTTTCCACTTATCCAACCGGTTGTTTCTTTGACCGGGCAGGTTCTCGGCACAGGTCAAACCCACTTGATCAAGGACTCTGTCCCGCTGTTGGATGATGCGCAGCTGAGATGCTGTGCATTTATCCAGTGCTGTACCTACATCACGCCGGGTCAGCCATCAAAGAGCCCTTTCAAAGGCTTCCACCCCTTTCAAGTTTTTATTCTCTTTCTTATTCGCGCTTTGCCATTCTCTCTCCTCTGCAAGAAGATGGCAGATAGGAAAGATACACAGTTTGTTCCGGGTGTTCCCTTCAACTGCGTCGGCAAGATAGTTGGCCTGCTTGACCATCGTCTTATGGCGACTGCCCCTCCAGTTGATGAGAAGGACTATGTTTTCATCGTCGTTCCCGACTCTTGGACGTTTCCGGACAAGAGCACGCCACATGCACCTGCTTCTAACACAGTCTCCCCCTCTAAAACCGAACCTAGCCCATCCCAAGCTAGCGGCTTCGCAGCAATTAGGTCTATGTTCAAGTCTCCCTCAAAGAAAGGTTCACAGGCGCAACAGTCACAGCCACAATCATCAAAATCGTCACAGGGAGGTCCATCCCAACAGCCCGCTACTCCATCTCAGAACAAAAGGCCTGCAATCTCCGCATCTCAATCATCTCCGTCAAGTTCAAACAGTCCCGCCCCCAAGAGACTCAGGAGGTCTAATGTGCCTACCGCAACATCTCCAGTCATTGCAGGGTCGCCGGTCTCCTCTTTAACATCCGTAGACTCTGATGAAAACGATAACCATGAAGAAGGTGAAGCGAAGGAAAACGAGGACTCTCCATCACCTAACATATCTGCCACACTCCGATCCTCCGTTCGTCCTAATATGAGGTCATCAACTACCGAACCAGGTGGCAGGAACAAGAGGCATCCGACCAAGAGACTATAAGTAGCTGTCAGAGGCCAAAAGCCACAAGAAGGGTCTATGGGGCACTAACTGCAGAAATCCACTGTCACACAGTGGCGGCCGCGCCTAACAGCCACAAGGTCGCAGCTACGTCGCAGGTTTGCCACAGCTAGCTTTCAGCTAGCAAGTGGCTGAGGGAGTTATGGAACACGGGCTAAGCGCAACCGGCCGGATCCGAGAGCTCCGACCGGGTTACGAGAGACCCGGCCGGGCCGGAGTCTCAGGATTACGAAGACCAATCAAACTAGCTAGACCTAAGCAGCTAAGCTACAGCTAGTTAGCTAGGGCATTGGAAGAAGGGATACTAGACCTGGCTATAAGAAGAGCTACTAGAGGAAGAAGGCAAAGGGGGGGTCAGAGATCAATACAGTCACCAGCATCATTCCTACTAGCTAGCTGCTATCTCGCAGCGTGTCTGCCCTCTTCACTCCCTTGTGTGTAACCAGCCCTGACAGTAGCATAGTATAGTGATAGTGTGTGGTATTCTGGGCTGTTGTATTGGGTTTGGAAAACTTACAGATTGATATGTGGGGGAAATAAGAGTGTGGTTTCAACACCAGTGCGAGTGATAAAGTCCAATGATCTCAACACCAGGACATCTTGGCATGCCAGCTTCTTATACTCAAATTGACAATTTTCCCTCTTTGGTATGGCGTCTGATTGGTCTCTGCTAGTCTCAGTCCCCTGATCCCTGTCTCAATTATTGACCCTCACCCTATTCACTAGGTCTCTTAGTTCCGCATTAAGCTCTTCAAATCGTGCCACTCAAAATGGTGCCTGCTCCTCAAAGCCTGCTGCGTACGTCTTATTGGCTACGCAAGAATAAAGGTAACACACACACGCGCCCTATTGGCCAAGTCTCTTCATCCACCCACCCAGAGCCGACCACTTAAAACCGCGCCCTCTTCTCAACACGTGCAGCAACCCACTAGTAAAACAGCCATACAGGCTCTTGTTGCAAGCTTCGTACCGAAAGGCTACTCAGCGCAAGGGAGCCGCCAACTTGCCCATCACGCCCAGCTTCCAACTTCCAACGTCCCCCGGCGGACGTGCGCCTTCCCCTGTTCAAGTTTAACGTGCCTGATTCATTGCCAACATAAACCAATCAGGATCCCCCTACCCTAGACTCACGAGCCTAGTGTAAGCCCGATCGTCACACAAGCTGCCACGCTATGTTCCACTTTTCACAGGGCCGTCATCCAATTGTGCCACGTTTTGCGGCCGTCAACACAAAATTTTGGACCAATCAGAAACTTTTGCCAATCTTGCACCAAACCCTCATTATTTGGACAGGGGAAGGCGCACGTCCGCCGGGGGACGTTGGAAGATGGAAGCTAGGCGTGATGGGCAAGTTGGCGGCTCCCTTGCGCTGAGTAGCCTTTCGATACGAAGCTTGCAACAAGAGCTTGTTTTACACTAGTGGGTTGTTGCATGTGTTGAGAAGAGGGCGCGGTTTTAAGTGGTCGGCTCCGGGTGGGTGGATAAAGAGACTTGACCAATAGAGACTAGTAGAGATCAATCAGTCGCTATACGAAAGAGGAAAAATTGTCAATTTGATGAGTATAAGAAGCTGCCATGCTAAGATGTGTGAGGTGCCTAATGAGAAGAGTGAAGGACGCAGCCCAATAGCATCTCAATAGCAGTAGTATAGAAGGTAGGGGTTATGATAGATACAGTCTGATCGCTGGCCTCCCCTATTCTAGGGGTCGGCCCCCCTTATATACATGCTCTCGCCGGTGGCTAGCTAGTAGCTAGCCCGGCCCTCGCTGGAATCCTCTGTCAGGCCTATAGGCACGTGACAGTTCCTACGTGCATTTCACGTGCATTTCACGTGCTTCTTAACAAGAAAATCTCAGAGAGCGAATGAGAGTTCACATATGCGCATTAGCAAATGAGGAAGATTTAGCACCTCTGGGGGGCATTCGGATGTGGTTAATCCGGACCAACAGGAGGTGCAGTCTGGCTTACTAATCAGGAAATAATTTCCAGCCAACCGGAAGTGCGCCGGGGACGACAAATGGGGTAATTGACAGGGGTATGTTTGCAGGGATGAGCGGTCGATTTTTGGGTAGAGAATCCCAGAGCTTAAAAGACCTTTCGTACCGAAAGGCAAAATCCCAGCCAATGAAGGCTTCTTTACACTTGATCTCGGAGGGGGGTGAATTAGGACCAATTAGGAGCTGCAGTTGCGCATCGCTTAATCCGGTAATTTTGCAGGGGGGGTGCCAAATTTTGGGGGTGGAAATCCCAGAGCTTAAGAAGACCTTTCGTACCGAAAGGCAAACTTAAAAACTGATGTAGAGTCAGCCTTCGGCTGAATCATGCTTGAGGTGTATGGCATTTACTCTAAAATCCTAAGCCACCTGCCAGAAGCATTTTTCAGCGACGAACCAGCTATATCGACTCGTTAACCCTTCTGAGGCTCGAGGGATTGGCGGGGGACCCTGCTGGCGAGGGGTTTTGTATGCCAGTTTATCAGTCGGTGTGGATGTCTAGAGATGTTGACGAAACATCATTATCACCCGAACCGGCCGCGGCAAATGGACTAGTTGATATCTACATTCCGCGATGCATCATTCACAAGAAAAGGTGCCCCGTGCATTAAAAAACCAAGCGACGTGGTTGGAATGATCGGCTAAGCAAGGATTTGGAGCTGACATTGAGGGTTTGCTTGCAAATGTCGGCAACACCTATTGCAAGTTGTGAAAGGCCTCTAGCGAGTTGATTCAACTAACTAGTCCCTATGCTGTTTACTTTCAAGATGAAGAAAGGAAAGAATCTAAATACAAACTGGGTGCATGAAGACGCGTTATATTGATACGTGAAGAACCAGTCTTGGGCCTGGTGCTTAAGACTGGCATTATATGTGACATCACGTGAGGAAGGAGACCTTATACTCCCTCGACAACTGTAGTCTTAGCTCGTCATCCATCTTTCTACATCTACATGACAACCTCACTTTATGTGACCTCCGCGATATATTCGCATCATATATCTTCTTTAATATAGAAGATTCGAGAATCAACTCGATGGCGCTGTGGAGAAGGATTCGGGCTTGGCGGCAGAGCCGCCAGCCAAGTGGGCCTGACCCGTTACACAAGTTAATTACATACCGGTATTACTGAAGAGTCACTAGACGCCAGGGATAAAAAGCTTTCCTCTACTTTAATTTCTATATATTTATTTAAATATTGTTTTCCATTAACGTCTAAAATAAAAGAATGACAAAAGGGAAAAGAATATGGAAAGAGGATAGAGATATGCATGTACGGGTAGCTTGTGCCACCTCACTAAATGAATGAATGAATGAATTTATTCCGCCCGGGAGGATAAGCCTCATAGGGCCCACAACGCTAACCCTCGTTACATTGTTTTTTCCGGTGTCTTGTTTTCTAGCCTTCCACTCCTGGTTCTTCCCATTTCTAGCCCCTCTTGTTCCTTTGCGACGGGCCTGCTTGAAGGCCAGATTCTCCAAGTGTTCAGCGTCCTATCCTCAGCGGCTGAAGCCTGGTCTGTCTGTGAGAGGCTGTAGTGCCAGATTTAGCTGTTTATGTGTTGTTAGTAGGTTTTTATGGCTGTGTAACATCCAATCTTCCCGTTCTTATCGCAAACTTGATCGCTGCTCGCACCGCTTGTAAGTTCGGTCTCCACTTGTCTCCGTCCGCCACCGTCTTGCCGCCTAAAAAGGACGCGAGATCCCCCATCTTTGTTTGGTCAATTCTCCGCATATCCTCCCGTTGCGTCTCCCACTTCCTGCATTTGAACAGGAAATGTTCTATGCTTTCCTCCTCTTCTCCGCATTCGCATATATCTGACTCTGCCGCGCCTATTCTGTGTAGGTATTTGTTGACCCGCGCCATCCCCGTTCGTAGCTGTGCCAGGGTGTCGGCTTCGCGCCTCTTGAGGGGGTCATAGAGTGCGCACACGTGTTTGCCGGGGAGCGCCTTGTCGAGCCGTTTCGAGTAGCCGCCCACGCCCTCGGGTAGGACCATATGTTGCTGACGTTGTGCTAACAGTACTCTGAGCCGGGTCGATCGGGCCTGATACGACGGCTTCCTTGGTGTGCATTCGGGTTCTGTTGCTCTTCGCGCTTCCACCTTTGCCTTCAGTCCCAGTCCGGAGGATTCATGGATAGGCGATATCCATCGCATCTTAATAGTGTTTCCGTCCTTTCGAAGTCGATCGGCTTGTTTGTAGATCTCCCGGATAGTGCTTTGCCCAGATTGCTGTCGAGGTTTCACGATCGCCTCTAGCGCTGATCGATTTCTTGTTACGACGGTTATGTGTCGACGTCGGAGCCCATCAGGCATGCACCTTAGGACCGTCGCCATCGCCTCCAACTCGGCCGTGTATGCGTTCTGCTCATCTCTTGGGCCAAGGGTGATGGAGTACCTTGCTACGACGTCGTCCGTTCCTCCCCTGGCGGCGCTGCGCACGACGCCGCCCATGCCTACGATTCTGTTTCTCGCCGAGGCGCTCGTAGCGATTAGCACCTCTTTCGAACCATTGGTCTCGATCGTCGCGTCGGCTGTGTCCGCGTCCGTCGTTGTCTCTTCGCCTAGGTCGTATTCCACCATCATGCGCCCGTGCCACGGCGGTAGCGCATATGGCTGGATCGTCTCCATCCGCTCTACTGCACCATCGTAGGCGCCACCTCACTAATCACCGACATCGACTAATCGTGGGTTCGGCAGCTTGCGTTTTTCCGAAACGCCGAGTTATCGCCTCCACCACGGTGCTCGAGGAACATCGTGGTTGTCCGGGCCCACTGGAACGAGCCGGATTGGATAAAGACCCCTGAAGCTAACTGATCAAGACCAATTAACGGGGGCGAATCGGTAGTGTAATTTCCTCTTCAGTAC